>WITN01000460.1:0-69694 GCA_015025155.1 Lactarius quietus
GGTCCGAAAGGACGAGAGGGAAGGGAAACCACGACTTGGATAACAAGGTGAGAGATGTACAAGAAAATCCAAGCTATCGACCACAACAGTCGATAGCTTCCTTATATAGTACTATGCTGCAGTCCGCCTTCGTCAGCGAGACCGCCACTACTACTAAGAGCACTCCTCGCTGGGTAATCGTCCACGTATGATCAGTAAGCGTATCAGTAATCGTCCACGTATGATCAGTAAGCGTATCAGTAATCGTCAGTCATCGTATAGTACACCATCAGTCATCGTACAGTAAATCACCAACCGTCGTAACGTAATAGTCCGTCATGCCAAGTCCCCTGAGTTATTGGCTTAGGTCAGATACTTACTATGACCCGGGACGTTACAATATTGTTCAAGCCATTGATTGGTTCGCTCTGATTGTCCATCTGTATGAGGATGATATGCGGTGGAGATGTTCTGACTAATCCCTAGTTGTTTGCATAGTTCTCTTGTAAATTTGGATGCAAATCTGGGATCTCTATCACTGATGATTTTGTTTGGTAATTCATACCGCATGAACACATGTTTGATATACAGCGCAGCTGTTTCTTCTGCATTGATCTCTTCGTTACAGGGAATGAACACAGACGCCTTGGTGCAGTCGTGATCCATGACTGTAAGGATTGAATCATAGCCCTGTGCGATCGGTAATTTAGTGATGAAGTCGAGAGCAATAGTTTCAAATGGCATAGCTTCCGGTTTAGGGAATATGGGTTGTAGTGGAGCCCTAATAGGGTGATTATTGACTTTGTGTCGTTGGCATTCTGCGCAGCCCCTCACATATGCTAACACGTCTTGTCGTATTGTTGGCCACCAATAGTATTGTTCTACTATTTTGTCAGTTTTGTTGATCCCTGGGTGACCGTGTACTGGGGTATCATGGTGAGCGGCGATTATTAATTTTCGCTCTTCACTTCCCTTGGTGATTACCTTCCTGCCTTCTTTGTACCATACCCCGTTGATCCTTTTGAGTTTGTGCAGATCTACCCATGGTTTGATGATGTTTTTGTCCTGGGCGTCTTTACCACTGGTTGACATCATTTCTTCTACCGCAATCGTTGCAAATGAATGGATGGGCATCCCAGTATGGTGTGTCACGAACCTATACCACGGCCATGACAAACCCATGAACCTTAACAGTGTGCAAGGGAGCGTGCACACAGAACCTGGGAAGCAGAGTATTGGTCTAGTAGAACTAGCCAAGACAACGCACGTGAAAGGATTGGATAATCCTCACCTTCCTATTCAAGAGAGACCCCGGTCTGGAACCGGGACTTACCAAGTAAAGGATGACCAAGTAAGTCACTAGATAAGCAGAGCTTATCAAGAGACTTGCTATTGGACAGTATATTTGGAACCCTTCTGGCATTTCCACAAACCCCTGATAAGCGGAGCTTAACAGAGATTAACGCCATTGGGTAATATACTTAGAAACCTTCCAGAACATTCCATGCTATCTTTAGAGTCCTTCTAGAGAATTCCATGGGCCCACCTGTGGATCGGAGTTGGGCCTCCCCTAAAGTAGCACAGACCATGTATTTGGGTATATAAGCTAGAGCAATACAACGGACAGTCCCTCAGACTGTCCACTTGCGACATCCCCACTTGTACCTTCCTGTCTACTGAGCAGCTTCCCACCATTGGGTTGTTCCTCATCCTGTTCTGTTACTTGTGGTCCATTGTCTTCTCTCTTTGTTCTATTCCCTTGTTGGTTCGACATCAGCCACCCTGTTCCTTGTGATCCTAGGCCTCACTGTTGCGTTTAAACAGTGAGTACTCATCACACTTGGACAGTCTTAGCTTGCTGATCACGAACCTCATCAGTGTCTGACTACGATTACTCCGAGTTTGGAGCGTGGGACGCTGATTCAGGATCATACCACAACATTGATTATTCCCCCCCTCGTCGTCCTCGTCGTCTCCCAAGCATTCCCCTGCCCCCCTCATCTCCCCCTCATCCTTCATTGTCGCCCTTAGGGCTCAACATTGCTTCCCTCCAGACCCTTGCTCAAGTCACAGAGCAAGCAACTAGTCTCCAAGCGTCCCCTGTCCACTCCATACCTGCGGAGCGAACCCCCACCCCAGAACTTCGTTATCCTTCCCCAGCACCCGCCCCCACTGTCTCCCCACGTAGGCTGGTGGCATCCCCAGTCCCTCGTCCAGCATCCTCACCCGTGTTTCACATACACACCTCAGACCTTCATCCCTTATCTCCCTCCCCTCGTCCACCAACACCAGACTCCCCCATCGACTTTCGAGGCTGCTGCCCTTCGTGTAGGGTATACAGAACAGCGCCCAGCATCCCCCACTCCTCCAAGGGACCAGGAGAACGTCCCTCCACCCCAGTAGTCGCCCCCCGTCGTGCATCTTCCATCAGGGAGAGCACCCCCACCAGTTCATAGCAGTCGTCACTCCTCAGGGAGAAGAGTGGCGCCCCATAGACGAGTTCTACCAGGACTCCGTCATCACCATCCGGACCATTGAACAGTTGGTCACAACTCCCCCCAGATTCCCCAGCTCCTCCCATTCCAGTCTCTGCCCCTCATTCCTCACCATCTACCCCCCAAGGCAAGAACTTGCCATTCTTCTTGGGATTCCCCCCCTATACGCCTGCTCAAAGGCAATCCTCAACCTCCCCAGCCAGGACCTTCCATTAGGGTCCATCAAGTACAACTTCAGAGCAGGAATCAAGAATGTCTTCGGACCCCTCCACGCCCTCATAAGGACGGCATACACAGGCACCCTAGTAATCCTAGAGGTGCACGACTTCTTGGATGGAAGGGTGGTAACAATGTACGGTTACCTAGCCTTCTACGGGCAGGAGGTATTTGTGGTACACCAAGGGTACCATTTCGAAGACGCGGTGAGGACAAGCCCTCACCTTTTAGCTTATTGTTTTTCCTCTCGAATCCCCCAAGACCCCTTTGATTACATCACCACACACCGTGACAACGAACCATTGTAACCATTTACTGTACTAGTAAGTGGTTATAAAAGTAGTTGTTACTTCGTCAAATATATTGGGGTTATTGTACCAAGTGTCAGTGTTCCCAAATCAACTTCAAGAAGGAGAAAGACTCCGATGATCCCAAGCCCTCTTTGAAACCCACCGCCTCTTACAACTCAGGACTTATTACCCTGAGACATCCTTGTTCAACGCCAGTCAGTGCGAAGTTATTGACTGTTGGAGCGACCCTCCATTTCTCCTGAATAAACTCAAAGACCTATTGCCCTTTGGTAAAGTAACGAGCCAAGGAGACTACGAAGATTTCCAAAATATCGATTTAGCAAGAATCACTGAAGCCACCCTAGAACAGCTGTTGTATTGGCATCTATCTGACGCCACTACCATTCACAATTACCCAGCCGAGTCTCTCCTATTGTGGACCAAGGACGACTACTTTTGGTTCATCCACATCCCCCACAAGAACAAGAACTCATCCGTTGCATTAGAGCAGGAGAGCATATCAGATATTTAGAGCGCTTCTCTCTCAACTACGACCAAATCCAAGTCAACTGGCAAGAAATTCATCTTGTCACCAGAGGACCTGAGTTCCACCTCGCCATAGTCGAAGGAAAAGAATTCACTTGCAAGTGGAGTTCTTCCTATTGGGAAACTACCCTTGAGAACCCTGACCATTGCCTTATCGACCCTCAAGTTTATCACCTTCCCCCCAGACATTCCAGACGACCCCGAAATCCTCGAGTTTGCTGAAGCGCGAACACCTCCACCCCTTATCGAAACTCCACTACCCCCAAGCAGTCCCACTAGCATACCAGCAGAGTCTGTTGACGGTTGGGGAGAACCTAACCTTTGGAATGGACCTAGAAGGTGTTGGTGTGCAAAAGAAGTGTGTGATTGCGGATACAGACCAGATACCCCACCTACTCCACCAAGTGTAGTATTGTGGGCCCCAGGCAACGACTATCTACCCTTTACACAATAAAAGAGTAGATTTCTTGTCCAGATCCAAGCTGGAAAACATCGGAGAAAGTATAGTCGATTGGGCTATCAATCTGGTATCCCAGAATATTCAGCAGCGCCCCCATAGAAGACAAAACCAGAGAACGCGTGTGGAATATCCTTCCATACACGAAGAAGACCTCTGCCTCAATTCGCCATCCCAAGTCCCAGTTGTTCCTAACAGGAATATTCCTAGAATTAACCAAGCTGGTCCGTCTGAACCAGTGTACCCATCTATCAGGGGACCCCCAGTCCCACGCCCAGTAAACCCCATCGCCAGGCAACACTCCACCAGTAGTGAAGAAGCCAACTACCTCCAAACAGAGGCAATACAGTTACACTGCCACTATCCAGAATCTGTCTACGTAGCAGAACACCTACCTACCAGAAGACCAAGAGAACTCCAAGCGTTCAAAGAACACTGCAGATTGCAGTACGACCAACACCAAATCCCCCTAGACGTTCACCACCCCTTGAGCCACATTAGAGAGTTCATGTCAAGCATCCTCAACTTTCAGAACTACCTTTGGAGGAGCAAAACCACAGTCACCTACTTTGGTATTTACGAAGAATACCATTGGATCCGCTGACAAGTTAGACAAAACCAACCAGACAAAGCCATCCTACAACCAGCCTATAAGATCCACTATCAGTGGAACGATGACGGTTGGACTGTCACCAGGTTACCCCGCCATTAGTGAATGAGTCAAAGTACAACTCCAGTAACTAGAGAACTCACAGAAGAAGAGGAAAACCTCATTCCAGCCAGCATCTACGACACCTCTTTTAACCTAATCCACGAACAAATCCAAGGCAAATTTCTTGATAGACTGGTCTACAGCAAAGACGGTCACTTTCCTTGGATTTTCCTAGACACTCTTGAAGAAGTTACCATCAAAGACTTCGCCAAAGTCCACCCCCACATCTCCCACATCCACAATCTTGATTACACCTCACTTATCGGCGATTATCAGTCCAAAACCGTCGAGTGGTCATTCAATAGAAACAGGTGGGAATACAAGAACAGGAAACCAGTTCAGTTCTCAGACTCCGAAAACGAATCTTCGGACCACGAAGAGGAAGCAACCTCTGCCCAAGAAACCCAACCAGAGCCACAAGAGTGGTCATCACCTAGAACACCACCCTCGGGCGCCAGATCAGCACACAGTGGATTGAGTGACCAAGAAGAGGTCTCCCAAATCCTAGGAAGTGTCATCAGAAAAGTCCAGGTGCTTATCACTACAGTATCCCAGCCTCAGACACCACAAGCAGTTCCAGGCGCACTTCCAGTAACACTGGCGCAAGCATCACAATCATTCCTGCCTACACCTTCGGCCACAGTATTTCCACTTCCACCAACAGTACCCCCGGTTTGCATAGCAACCCCTACACCCAGTCAGCGCCCAAGCACCCCTGCTTATTCCAGTCACTCCATGTCTCCAAGTCAACCCAGTACACCCAGCACACCAAGTACCCCAGCAAGCATGTCTGGTTCAGCAAACACCAAGTTATTGGGATCTCCCCCCAAACCATTTGATGGTAGTCCTGCAAAAGCCGAAGCCTTTTGGAATAATCTAGAGAACTACTACTACCTCAACGAGTCTACATACTCAGATCAAGGAAAGAGGGTTTCAGCTGCGCTAACCCACTTCAAAGTCGGCACTTCTGCCAGAGAATGGGCCCAAGATAAACAAAAGAGGGCCTTATCAGCTACACCTGTCGATTTTGGAACATGGGTAGACTTCTGCACCAGTTTCAAGAAACACTTTGTCCCAGCATACTCAAAACTGGAAGCTACCAATGCTATGTACACCTCCAAGATGGGCAGTCGCCCTTTCAATGAATGGTACCAAGATTGGTCGACCTTCGCTTCCCGAAGCGGAGCCAACAAAGAAACCCAGATGTACGCCTTTAGGAAGGCGCTTCCCATGGCACTACACCAGAAGATAATGGGTGTATCACCACAGCCTACCACGCTAGAAGAACTGGCAGAGAAAGCACAAGAGTTTGATCGACTCTGGTGCATGTACAGCACCCCTACCCCATTTAACAGAAGTTCAGGCCCACGAAACTGCGCCATAACCACAGAAGAAGATCATGCCCAAGTTAATGTTACCACAGCACCATCACGTCGCCCGTTGGGTGGAAAGATATCAAAAGCAGAGAAAGACAGACGCTTCAAAGACAAGCTCTGTTTCTACTGCAGAAAACCCGGTCATAGGGCTAAAGAATGCCGCATCAAGACAAGCCAGTACAACCAAGGAACAGGAAATTGACATCCAAATCCACACCAAGGAAGCGACTTCAGAGCTCGCACTACTGTAACCCAGGAAGATCAATTTGCTGAAGAAAATCACAATGAGGAGCATCCAGCCCAGGTAGCAGCCATGTACCACAGCCCTCGTCCCCAAGTCATGATTCCACGCCCTCACTCCTGCCCTATCAATGAGGATTTTTGAAGCGTCCCTCTGCTGCACTGTCAGTTGGGACTTTATGTTTGTCCAGGTCTAGTTTTGAGAATAGGTTTCCTCTCCTAGAGACATTAGACTCTGAGCCTGTACCTGGTGATACTAAGGTAGCGGCCATCAGGAACCCGCATGCCTTAAGTAAGCGATTCACCGTCTTTGTTGTTGCCCTATCTTCTCCCTCACGCATTGTCAAAGCCACTATGTAAAGCCACAGAAACATAGAGAATGTAGTCATTTTTTGATGTGTGTTTTTATTTTTCAAAAATATTTTCATTCCATAAAGTAGATACACAAACATTCTTTTTTCATTAAAATGCAATTTCTTGACATTTACAGTTGATTGAAGCAAACTTTGTTAAAGTTGGTTAATGGGAGTGTCCACACATGTGATGGGAAAAATCACGTGCATGCATTAGTCATGATGACCAAGATGGGATTTACTTTCTACAGAGCAACCTGCTGCTGCTCACGCTAGCCCTTAAAAACTAACAAAATGCCAAAAAGTAAACGAGCAAAACAATCATGGCTCAAAAATCTCAAAAAAGCGCATGTCAAGATAGCACCAAACACAGAAAACTCCAGCGAAGGTGCGGAAATGGTGTTTGATCACATGACTCACTAACCATGCACACAGTGGAAGCCGGAGATGCACTGCAACAGGACATGGGAGATGTTGTTGTCTCTCAGGAGGGTTCTCCAGAGGTCGTGGAGTCATCCAGAGTCACATATTTCAGCTTAGCACTTCAGACTGCTCAAAGGCAGGCCTCAGTGGCTGAAGGACCCAAAAAACGCGTGCACGCCCAAGGGAAATCAGACAGAACGATTCGAAGGCACAAAAGGGCTAAAATGCAGATGGAAGCCAAAGGCTTCCTGTCATTGCCAGAGTTCTTCAAGCAGAAAGCCGAGATAGCAAAGCGACAAGAAACTGTTGAAGCTGAGGCCAATACTGGGGCTGCAGAGGTGGTGGGGGCATCAGAAGTTGCGTCAGAGGCATCTGCGGCACCCTCAACAGCCTCAGAGGGGGAGGAGGAGGAGGAGGAGTCTGTGGTGTCAGCAGCTGCTGCATCAGCGGCAGTGCTGCCAGTGGAGGAGGAGGAGGAGGAGGAGGAAAAGGAGGGAACCAGCGACACAAGAAACACAACAGTGTCGATGCACTCGCCATCTAGCAGTGACCTTGGCAACTTTAGGCAGTCTTCCTGGGGCCCATCTCGGACGATCTTGTATGAAAGCGAGGAGTCAACTTCATCTGACAGTGGCAACGCCCCAAGCAATCCCGAAAACCTCCAGGGCACCGACACATGGGAGCTTGAGGGACTTCACCACAGGAATACCCCCGATGATGCTCCCCCCCAGTGGCCAATGGCCAGTGCCCTCAAGCTTCTTCGAGATTGTGTGGAACTTCTGGCCGCACAGAAGGACTTGTCCTTGATGGCCAGACAAAAATTCCGGGACACCATTCTTCAAGGTCGTGTTGTGGCTATGGTCAGCACGTTGAACTTGTATCTGGACGAATCCCTCGGGTACACCTGGAAGAGGGCATCAGAAGTTGTTGCAAAGTCGGAGGGACGTGGTACAACTCGTGCGCGGTCAATCCGAAGTTGGGTGTTGAACTTTGTGTGCACCCAGGAACTCCCAACTCACAATCTGGGCGGAACAAAGGCTACAGTCTTGGATGATGAAGATATCGCTTGCAAGTTGAAACTTTCCCTCAGCGAGAGGGCAAAAAAGGGCTTCGTGACGGCAAGTGACATTGTTGACATTGTTTCGAGCCCTGAGATGCAGGCTCATTTCATGCGGGCCGGGATCAACAAACCCTCTGTCTCAGAACGCACTGGACGCCGTTGGCTTAGCAAGTTAGGGTGGCAGTATGGAAGACACAAAGGTATGTATGTTGACGGCCATGAACGCCAGGACGTTGTGGAATACAGGCAAGCATTTGTGGAGCGATTCAAAGAATATGAACGTCGATTTCACACTTGGGACAACGGAGGGCTTGAGCTCCCTCGTCCTTCAGGCTTTACTGTGCCTGGGGCAATAGGCTGCTTTCGTCTCATCCTTATCTCACATGATGAATCGACATTTTATCAAAACGACCAGCGCCAGGTTCATTGGGGATGTCCAGGTGGTGGAGCTCCGAAACCAAAGGGAGAAGGTGTCTCCCTGATGGTTTCGGACTTCTTGACTCCAGACTGGGGGCCTTTGCGTGACAATGAAAGGTGTGCTGTTGCTCACCTCTCACCTCCAATGTCTCTCAAGATTTCCCAGCGAAGCCCGAATCATATTCCACCCTGGCAAGAATAGGGATGGATGGTTCACAGCCGACAACCTGCTTGCACAGGTAGACCACGCAATTGATATCTTCAATGGCCTGACTGAGGGACGGGCGCAAGCTTTGTTCCTCTTTGACAATGCTCCGAGCCATCAGAAGTGTGCGGACGATGCTCTTTCAGCTCGACGGATGGTGAAGGGTGTGTTTTTTATTTCATTTCATTGTTTTTGTTCTCATTTCCCTCAGCACCAAAGAGGGGCTGGGTACACCATCCCGGGGGTCCACGCATGTGGAGTGGATGATTACCTTCCGGAGAAGAACAGCCCTTTTATTTTCCAGAAGACCACCCCTCCATGCCCGGTTGGTTCAAGGGCATGGAGCAGATACTTCATGAACGCAGTTTGTGGCCAGAAGAGGGGGGGCTGCCCGCTCAGTGCCCGGATTTCAAGTGCCCCCCCAACCGCATGGACTGCTGCTGCCGGCGCATCCTCTTTTCCCAACGTGATTTCGCAAATCAACGTTCACAGCTCCAGGAGCTCATCGAGAGGCGCAACCACCTTTGCGACTTCTATCCAAAATACCATTGCGAGCTCAATTTTATTGAGCAATTTTGGGGTGCAGCAAAAGCTCAATACCGCGTGGCTCCCCGAGCGAAGTCAGTCCAAGACATGGAGAAGACGGTCAGGGAGTGTCTCGACAGTGTTCCCATCCTTCAGATTCAACGGTGAGTTGTTTCTTTCTCTTTTTTTTGTCTCTCATCGCCCACCGCTTCACTTAGGTTTGCCAACCGAGCTGCGCGTTTCGCTGCCGCTTACCGGGAGGGACTTTCGGGTGCACAGGCCGCATGGGCGAACAGGAAGTACCATGGACACCGAACATTACCACCTGAAAGCATCTTAGAGGCTAAGGGTGCCGTCGATTCGTAAATTCGCACTGCATACTTCCATAGAATACAAAGGTCTTGATCACCCTCTCAGTTCAATCAACAGGGAAACGGAACGGTGCATTGCATTAAGAGCACAAATTTGTGCTGAGCTATGCTGAGGGTTGAAGCAGGCACTTCACCCACCATAGTCCCTCGCCCAGCGTTCACCACGGTTGGCCACCCTTGCGCTGGCAGGCTCGTGTCCGCTTATATAAGCGTTATGTAAAGGAAACCCTAGGGTTTATGGGGGTGCGGGTTCCTGATGGCTGCTACCTTATATGAAATGGACGATCACCATCCATTACACTCAGAGTAACTCTAGTT
Organism: Lactarius quietus; assembly: GCA_015025155.1. Lineage (NCBI taxonomy): Eukaryota > Fungi > Basidiomycota > Agaricomycetes > Russulales > Russulaceae > Lactarius > Lactarius quietus. The sequence continues at coordinate 9,984 of WITN01000460.1, forward strand.
GGAAAGACAACTGGACGAGAAATCAGTGCACGCGCCCTGCTTGATAGCGGCGCAGAAGGGATAATCATGGATCAGGACTTTGCCACCAAGAATAACCTCACCCTGCGAACACTAGTCAACCCACTACCAGTGAAGAATGTGGATGGAACACTCAATAAGAGGGGATCAGTCAAGTACACTACAATCCAGAAGATTCGGGTTAAGACTGTGGAAAATGACTACCATGAAGAAACATCAGAACTCTATGTTACCACACTAGGGGACCATGACATTATCCTAGGAACAGATTGGCTCCATGCGCACAACCCAGAAGTAGACTGGGCGTTGCCGCAGATCGCCTTCACAAGATGCCCCAAACATTGTACCTTGTCCAAGTACCCCTTAGTAATCACATCCCGAAAACCACAGACACGTGCTACCACCATCAATGCCTTACATCCAGTAGGAGATGAAGCCCCATCAACCGAAGATGCCTTCGCCCAGGAAGCCATGGAAAACTTCTTATACAACCACAGTTTTAACAAGTATGACGACCTTGCTATCTGGTCAAAATCTACTACCAGTACGGCCATTGCAGCAAAAAATGCACCTAAACAATGCTTTGATCACATTCCTGCCCAATATCACAAGTATTCCAAGGTTTTCAGTGAAATTGCCTCACATCGACTTCCAAAACATCAAGCTTGGGACCATGCCATCGAACTCAAACCAGCCTCTAAGATGCGCAATTGCGGCATCTACAGACTCACACCCAAAGAATCAGCAGCACTCAAGGAATATATCACAGAACACTTGCGAAGGGGATACATTCGCCCCTCCAAGTCCCCTATGGCTAGTCCCTTCTTCTTCGTAGACAAGAAGGATGGCAAATTGCGCCCAGTCCAAGACTATCGTGCCCTCAATGACATTACGATCAAGAATGCTGCCCCCTTACCACTAATCCCTGAGTTAATTGACAAACTACGCAGCGCCAGGTACTTCACCAAGTTGGATATTCGTTGGGGATACAACAATATCCGTATCAGGGAAGGAGATGAACATAAAGCTGCTTTCAAAACACACCTAGGCCTGTTTGAACCCACTGTCATGACCTTTGGCCTCTGCAATGCCCCTGCCACATTCCAGACGTTTATGAACAGCATCTTCGAAGACATGATTGATGAAGGACATATTGTCATCTATCTGGATGACATCCTCATCTTTTCAGAAGACCCAGCCCTGTTAAACAACTTAACCCATGAGGTCCTTTTATGTCTCGAAACACACGACTTGTACCTCAAACCTGAGAAATGTGTATTTGCTCAGACGTCCATTGAATACCTTGGGATTGTTATCTCAAATGGTCAACTGAAGATGGACCCTGCTAAAGTTGCAGGAATTACGGATTGGCCCACTCCATGTACTGTCAAACATGTCCAAGCCTTCCTTGGGTTTTGTAACTTCTACCAACGATTCATCAAAGACTTTTCTACCGTCGCCAGACCTTTGTTTGACCTCACCAAGAAGGAAATCCCATTCCTCTGGGGCACATCACAAGAGGTGGCTTTCCACACCCTTATTCAGGCCTTTGTCACAGCCCCTGTCCTTGCTCTTCCTGACCATAGTAAACCCTTCAGACTCATCACCGATGCTAGTGATTTCGCCACGGGAGCCATTCTTGAACAACCTGATGCGTTGAACAGATGGCACCCTGTTGCTTATCATTCCAAGTCCTTACAACCAGCGGAGCATAATTACGAAATTCATGATAAGGAACTTCTTGCCATTATCCGAGCTTTGGACATTTTTCGTCATTACCTCGAAGGTCGTGACGATAACCTTGAAATATGGTCTGACCATGGCAATTTGGTTTATTTTACCACGAAGCAGAAACTCACATGTCGTCAAGCGCGTTGGGCTTTATTCCTTTCACGTTTCAAGGTTAGCATCATTCACAAGCCCGGTGTGCAGAACAAGTTGGATGCACTGTCCAGGCGTCCAGACCTTAAAGAGGGGATAGCAACTGAAGATGAAGTGCATACCCTATTAGACACCAAGTTTTTCACAATCCGCGCAACCCGTCCTACAGCAGTCACAGTTTTAGGAGATACAACCCTACGTCAAAGAATCAAGTCAAGCCAGGAATATGACAAAGACGTCAGCATCGCCATAGAAACTATCTTAAAGAATGGTCCAAGGTCCATTGTTAAGGGCCTAGAAGAATGGAACCTAGAGGATGGAATCATTCTGTTCAGAGGACAAGTCTATGTCCCAAAGGATGATGCACTTCGAAGAGACATTATCAAGAGATATCATGACCATGTAGCCACAGGACATCCAGGAAGATGGAAGACCTATGAATTGGTATCAAGAGAATTCTGGTGGCCAGGGATATCCACCTTTGTCAAGAGTTATGTGGACGGATGCACCACATGTCAGGCAACTAAGATTAAGCCAAGGACTCAAGTGCCTCTGTTACCAAATCAAATACCCACAGACGTATGGGGAGTCGTCACCATGGATTTCATTACAGACCTCCCCACCTCACAAGGATATGACTCCTTGTTCGTGGTGGTAGATCGTCTCAGCAAAGCCACCATTGTCACCCCTTGCAACAAAACCATCACTGCCAAAGAAACATCCAAGTTGTATATGAAGAATGTCTGGAGACAAACCAGACTACCACGCCAAGTTATCTCTGATAGGGGACCACAATTCGCCTCTAAAGTCATGCAAGAAGTCTGGGAACGATTGGGAGTCAAGTCCACCATGTCCACAGCCTTCCACCCTCAAACAGATGGCGAAACAGAAAGAGTCAACCAGGAATTGGAACAGTATCTCCGCGTTTTTTGTAACTTCCAGCAGGACAATTGGGTAGAACTAATACCCTTCATGGAATTCGCCCACAATGCTCGCCAACACAGTGCTACAGGAAGGTCCCCCTTTGAAGTCTGGTACGGATTCAAACCAGAGTTCATTCCCCCAGTAAACTTCGCCACCAAGATTCCCACAGTAGAGGAACGCCTCCGCACCCTAGATCAAGTACAATCTGAAGTCACAGCAGCACTGAAGGTAGCTGCAGAGGTCATGAAAAGGTCTAGAGTGCCCATTGCTTCACATGTATTCAAACCAGGAGATCTAGTCTGGTTAGAAGGAACCAATGTTCACACTACACACCCTAAGGCCAAATTAGCCCCCAGATGTCATGGTCCATTCAAAGTACTATCTACATGGGGAGTTAATTGCAAACTCCAATTACCCAAGTCATGGCGAATCCACCCAGTCTTCCACAGTTCCCTGATATCACCATACAAAGAAACCCCTGCACACAGACCTAACTTCACCAGACCTCCTCCGGATATAGTTCAAGGAGAGGAAGAACATTATGAAGTGGAAGCAGTACTCCAGTCCAAAGTATCACCCAACAAAAAGGGGATCTTGTATCTCCTCAAGTGGAAAGGCTACCCTAACTCCGAAAACTCCTGGCTCCCTGCATCACAAATGAAGCATGCATCACACCTCGTCCAACAGTTTCACACTAGAAATCCTTCTGCGCCTCGACCTAGTAACCTTAGAGTGCTGACAGCGCAGCACGGTCCTAAAGAGGGGATACTGTCACGAACCTATACCACGGTCCATGACAAACCCATGAACCTTAACAGTGTGCAAGGGAGCGTGCACACAGAACCTGGGAAGCAGAGTATTGGTCTAGTAGAACTAGCCAAGACAACGCACGTGAAAGGATTGGATAATCCTCACCTTCCTATTCAAGAGAGACCCGGTCTGGAACCGGGACTTACCAAGTAAAGGATGACCAAGTAAGTCACTAGATAAGCAGAGCTTATCAAGAGACTTGCTATTGGACAGTATATTTGGAACCCTTCTGGCATGTTCCACAAACCCCTGATAAGCGGAGCTTAACAGGGATTAACGCCATTGGGTAATATACTTAGAAACCTTCCAGAACATTCCATGTTATCTTTAGAGTCCTTCTAGAGAATTCCATGGGCCCACCTGTGGATTGGAGTTGGGCCTCCCCTAAAGTATGCACAGACCATGTATTTGGGTATATAAGCTAGAGCAATACAACAGACAGTCCCTCAGACTGTCCACTTGTGACATCCCCACTTGTACCTTCCTGTCTACTGAGCAGCTTCCCACCATCGGGTTGTTCCTCATCCTCGTTCTGTTACTCGTGGTCCATTGTCTTCTCTCTCTGTTCTATTCCCTCGTTGGTTCGACATCAGCCACCCTGTTCTTTGTGATCCTAGGCCTCACTGTTGCGTTTAAACAGTGAGTACTCATCACACGGTGTGCGTTTGTGGTTCGTGCGAATATTTTGTCTGGTAATACCGTAACATTTTCGTTATCTTGTTCCCCATGATCATAGTCGGGTCGTCTTGATAACGCATCCGCTCGTCCATTTGCAGTTCCTTTTATGTGATGAATTTCAAGATCATATTCTGATAATTCCAATACTTCTCTTGCAACTCGTCGACTGATTTTCTGAGGTTCTCTCCAGTATCGCAAGTTCATATGATCCGAAAATACTTTAATTTTGTGATGTGACCCTGCTAGTAAGGGTCTCCAATGGCGTAATGCCTTGACTATTGCCAGTAGTTCCAGGTCATAGATGTTGTAGTTCCGTTCTGCCACATTTAGTGTTGCGGAGTAATAGCCTATGGGGTGTCTTTTGCCATCAGTTTTCTTCTGGAGTAACACCGCTCCCACCACGAATCCAGATGCATCTACTTCTAGTTCGAATTGGTCCTGTAATACCGGGTGTGCAAGTACGGGTTCGCTTGTGACATGTTTCTTCAATGTGTCGAACGCATGTTGTTCTGTTGGGCCCCAATGCCATTCTGTTGTTTTCTTTGTGAGATCATTCAGTGGTTTGGCAATTGATGCAAACCCTTTGATGAATAGGCGGTAAAAATTGCAAAAACCCAGAAAAGATTGTACGTCCTTAACTTTAGTTGGCGTTGGCCAATTCTTTATGCCAGCAATTTTGACAGGGTCCATACGTGTTACCCCTTTTTCAAGGATTACCCCCAGGTAATCAAGAAATGGTGAGTGGAAGGTACACTTTTTGGGCTTGAAAAATAAGTCGTATTCTGCTGCTACCGTCAGCACATCCCTGACTGAATCAATGTGGTCAGCTATATTTGTCTGAGTGGCGATACCGATGTCACACATGATGGATAGCGGTGGCTTATGTATTTGATACTCCATCCAACACTTAGAGTCTTAGGTAATTGATACTCCAGCTGACATCAGCCGATGTGCAAGATTCTTCATGTTTGATACTCCAGCCGATGTCGGCTGAAAAGGCAGGCGGTCCGCCAGCATTTTTCGATGGGAAACAATGATATAAGAGTATGGGTGATATGCAGGACGTACAGGCGGGCCACCCGACGCCCATATGTGACTGGAAGTGATACTTCAGCTGATGTTGGCTGAAGGAGCGGGCTGCCCACCATTTTACTTAATTAGAAACATTGATTTAAGAGATTGTATGATATACCATGTGTCCACGATGTACAGGCGGGCCACCTGACGTCCATATATGACTGGAAATGATCATACAAAGTACATGCATTGTGATCAATGTGTGGGAGGTATATATGGTCATTCTGATCAAGGAATGAGACTGAGGACATACACAAGACATGCTATGATGAATGGTATGTGATGAACATATCATTGTATGGAATAAAGACTATATGATATAGAGGTTGAATGGATGGCTATGTACAGAACTGAATCAAATGCTCAGATATGCATATGTGAGATGGACTATACATGTATACCTAGGAATGTCTTAGCATGGACTTACCTGCTTGCAATGAAGTCATGGCTCAGATATGGAAGTGTTAGATAGGCTTTGCCAATATACCAATGCATGGCTCAGATATGCATGCCTGAGATAAACCACACTAATGGCTAATGTACCAAGGCATACTCTTGTGCAGTCAGAGTCTAACCTACTTGCTATGATAACAATGAATGTATCTCAATCCATTACTCAGACTTTAAGAGATGAGATAAACTATGCAAATAAGACATACTGTAGGATGATCTGCCCCTCTTCATATGATAGCTATGTATATATTACAATGTATTGTTCAGGTATCTTAATATACCAAGCCACATTGTCGAGTGGTCCGACCTGCTTGCTCTGATAGTGATGCATGGATCTCGATTCATTATGTGAATGTACAAGGACATACTTTCAGGTCAAACATCCTACTTGTTATGATTTGTACACCTCAATGCTTTGCAAACATAAATGGAGTGAGAGGGACTATGCAAAGGTATGAAAGACATGCTGTCGGGTGGACCGCCCTTCCAGCCATGATAGTTGTTTAATCTCAATGCATTGTTCAGGTATGTTAATGTACAAAGGCATACTGTTGGGTAAACAGACATTCGTGCTATGATAGCGATGTCTGGATCTCAATGCATTGTTGAAATGTGCCAAGACTTGCTTCCTGGTGGATCACCCTACTTACTATCATAGCAAGGTATACAGATCCATCCATTGCATGCACATGCAGAATTGCTAGGATAGAATGGTATACATCTCAATCAATTACCAACTAATATAGATGGAGATGGACTATGCTTATGTAGCAAGCCACACTTTTAGGTGGACCACCCCAATTGCTATAATATCTGTGTATATATCTATTGACACTCAATGCTCCAGAGAACATTGGTGGAAAAGGTGAGCCACCCAACATTCATATATGACTTGAACATGATTGTAGATGAATAAGATCTGATGGACATGCAATGGTATGAGATGTAAGTCATATGAGATAGAATCTGAATTGATGGCTATGCTCAGAGCTCAATGCATAGCTGGGATATGGATATGCACAATGAACTATGCTAATTTACCAAGGCATACTGTAGGGTGGTCTGACCTGCCTGCTATGTTAGGTATGCATACATCTCAATGCATCGCCCAGATATGTATGTCTGAGATGGACTATGCTAATGTGCCAAGGCATGCTGTTGGGTGGCCCGATCCACCTTCCATGATAACTATGAATGCATCTGAAAAGATGTCCCAGACATAAGGAATGATAGAATATGGTTATGTACCAAGACATGGTTTTGAGTGGACTGCACGTCTTGCTAACATAGCTATGTATACATCTTACTCCATTGTTCAGATATACATATGTGCCAAACATATGATATGGTGGTCCACCCCACCACTGATCATGTGTATATATATATCACAACCCATTGCACATATATGGAAAATGAGATGGAGCACAAAGACATGGTTTTGAGTCATCTGCCCTCCTTGAATTGATAGGTATGTAAGATCTCAATCGATTGCACATATGTATGAAATGAGAGGGAACGTGGGTTTGAGTGGTTCACCTTCATTACAATAGAGGCTATGAATACATCTCTATCCATGGCCTGGACATGGGAAATGAGACAGTATGCTTATGTACCAATCCTTTGTTTCGATTGGTCCACCTGCCTTGGAATGATAGCTATGTATAGATCTCAATCCATTACACAGATACACAAAATGAGATGGAACATGGAATTGAGTGGTCCACCCTCATTACAATGAGGACTATGAATACATCCCTATCCATTGCCTGGACATGGGAAATGCTTGTGTGCCAAGCCATTATTTCGACTGGTCCGCCCTCCTTGCAATTATAACTATGTATGGATCTCAATCACTTGCACAGATGTACACATTGAGATGGAGCATGATCATATACCAAGAGATGGATTTGAGTGGACCACCCTCATTGGAATGAGATCTATGGATATATCTCAAGGAACTACCCATACTTGGAATATGTTTATGTACTGACACATTGTCTCGAGTGGACCGCTCTCCTTTCAATGATAGCTATGTGTGCAGCTCGATCCATTGTAGCCTGACTTTGCATCAACTACATTTAATGGCACTCAATGACATGAGTGATCAATGTTACAAGGTATCAGAAGATGTGGATTCAAATTACTAACATACAATATAGGAACATGTACATCAGTTAGGAGAATAGGATGGATTGCACATTGTAGTGCTTTAATGGAGACTTGGTAATAGGAGAAAGAGCATGGATGGAGCTTTGAGAAAGCTCCTCCCAAGAATGCATCTGGTATGATGCATATGCTTCATGCCCTTTAAGTGACCTTTGTGCAGCAGTGAGCATAAGACCCCTCCATATCTCTGCCTTAGTATGAAAGTATGCAGGAATCCAATGAGCTTCATTATGAATACTGTCCTGCTCTTCCAACCATCTTTCAAATTGTGCTTTAGCACGCAGCCAGTGCACCCTGTCAACTGTGTGATATGAAGTGTGAGCAGATGAATGTGAGAGAAATGCATAAATGGTTTACAATCATGCATCCATGTTCCATCATCATCTGAGGCCTTGCCAAAGCCCCAAATCCAGGATTGCTGTCTGTTGCGTTGTCCACGCTTCTCTGAACCAAGCACAAGGGTTGCCACATGAAGATCATCAGGAGAAAGCTGAGGGAGATTTGGACCAGTCATGTATAAAGTCTGAAGTGCCTCATAAGTATCCCTTGCCATGCAATACATGCGTGCATGCTCTTGGATGGATTTATCAACACTGTGGATGGTGTTCCATGCACAGGTCTTTGTTTTCTGGGTGTTGGCAGGTCGGAATTGAGTGCAAAACAGTGCAGATTTGTACCCAAGTCCAAGGCGGATGTTGTGAATGGCATCATTGGCCTGTGAATGGCGTAGGCGAGCCTCCTTAACTGCAAGGGATTGTACACCATGGGCAATACACCATTCCAGTCCAAGGGATGATGGCAAAAGAAGTTGGACATACTCAGGGTTGGGGGATTCAATCCAAGAGACATCTGAAGGATTGGGATGGATGTAATAGGATGGCTCAGCATGGTCAGGATCTGTGTCTATTGGGTGGTTCGGGTCGCCCGCCGCATCAAACTCCTTATAATCACCCAATGCTGAGATTGGGGAATCATCTGTGGGAGATTGGTGGAGGAAGAATTGAGCTTGATTCTCAAATGCATTGATGAGCCTTTGCAGGCGGTGCCTCTTGCTTTCAATGGATTGTGCTTCAGTGGTCAGCTTTGAGCCATGTGCTCTGAGCTGACATCTAATGATCATTCTGAGAACATGGAACATTAGCAAGTGGTGAGTACATGCATCACTTCACTTACTGCAGCTCCTGTATCTTGATGCCAGATGCAATCCATGATGCTTGACCATTGGTGAACCTATCTCCATCTTCATCAGGGATAGGTGGTGTTGCTGAATATGATGATTAGAAAACAGATCATGACATATGCAATGTTCATACACTTGGCTGTGGAGGTATCATATATGTCCATCGAAGTGACATCAATGGTTCTGTTTTGCTGAGCATGCTTCTCAACAACAAGCCATTGATTGACATGTTTCTCCAATCGATTGCTCAGAGAAGCAAATGCCTCAGCACTAATGTCCATGGATGCATTGAGATGCTTCCAGCGATTAAGAAGTGAAGGAACTAGAATATGAGTATGAGAGGATGAAACACATTTGAAGCATGAGTGATACATACCAATGTGAATCATCTTCTTGAAATTGGAATGGTTCATGTGTGCATCCAATACTTCCTGTCGATGAACCAGGGACATTCCTCGAATGCTTCGAGAGATGTGATTAAGGGGTGCCCAGAGAGACTCAATGATTTCCCCATCGACCTGCTTCACACCAGGAATGTAGCTGGGTGAAAATCTAGGAAGACAGGAATCTTTATGTCCATGAATATGGAACAGGCCAATGCCAGTGCGAAGCTCGAGGGAGCTGGAGATGGATAACTCTGGGCTTGCCTCAACCCTGTCTTAAAGATGGACTCCATATTGACACATGATGTCATACATGACCAAAGCCACAGGAATCTCTTCCATGTTATAGGAGAGAGCTTTGCAAAGACTATAGTCCATATTGATCTGTCTGAAAGAAAGAGAGGCCGTCTATCTTCAGTCCTGAGATGGCAAACAGAGGAGACATACTGTAACGTCCCAGGTCATAGTGAGTATCTGACCTAAGCCAATAACCCAGGGGACATGGCGTAACGGACTATTACTGTACGATGACTGATGCGTTGTGGATGACTGATTATTACTGTACGATGACTGAAGGGTTTGTGATACGATTACTGATCATACGTGGACGATTACACAGCAGAGTAGTAGTAGTAGTAGTAGTAGTGGCGGTCTCGCTGACGAAGGCGGATTGCAATACGGTACTATATAAGGAAGCTATCGACTGTTGTGGTCGATAGCTTGGATTTCTTGTACACTTCTCACATCGAATCCAGAAGAGTTCTCTCTCTCTCTTCGTCCTTTCGGGCCGTGTTATCTAAAGCAAGACTCCGCCTTCGTGCGTTGAGACGATACTCTGCCATTGTGCTAGAGTCAGCAGATTGCTAAGTCACCGCGTTCACCTTACATTGCCTAAGTCAGGCTCACGTGCAGCTCGCACATAACATTAAATCCAAGCTCAACTGAAGATCATCGAACGCCGTGGCAACCATCAACACGAAAGACGGGTGGGACTTCGAGTCCTATCGTATCAACTCAAGAGAACGAGACGCACCTACTCGCTACCTTATAGGACGAGTGAGGTGGCAACACGTACCAGACACCAGAAGATCCGACGAGAACAACACAGGATACTACGCAGAAGCAGCTACCGCACAAAGGTATCATCCCGTAGTATTCAACAGAGAACGCTGTTGCTGGGTAGAACTCAGGTGGAGCAACACCAACAACTACTTTGAAGCAACACGACCAGCAGCAGACGACCTACACATAAACGTACCATTGGTTGACGCACGACCAATTGATCAGCAAGGACCTATAGACGGTCAAGAGGAGGACCACCTCGATTCGGAACCACCGAGGACCGAATTCCAACTACGACCAGAAACACCGGCAGCATCAAGCCATACCAGCGAATGATCGCCAACCCCACGAAGTATAGAACCCGAAGAAATCACAGTACAATCACCGGAGGTAGACGCACTAGCCGCGCGAACAGCTGAGTTACATATTCCCGAACCAATCAGAGGAATACCATTTAGCTACATGGCTACTCAAACAGAAGTATCGCCACCTCGACTTGTCATCAACGAACAGACAGGTCATGTCCAACAACTACAACCAGAAGACATGGAAGCCGTCAACCGAGCCATGGGACCGGACGTCCCTGATGCACCAAGCATTCCAGAAGGAGCCAACATGTTTTACGAATTCAGGCTCAACCGCAACAGAGTACCATCACCTGAAAATAGGCCATTTCCACCGTTGCGACCACAGGCAGGAGGGGGACCACCAGGAGGAGGACCGCCAGGAGGAGGACCACCAGGAGGAGGACCACCAGGAAGAGGACCACCAGGAGGAGGACCACCTCTGGCAGGACCCGCAGTAGCCCACAACGCACACCAAGGGGGAAACGATAAATTCATCGGTAACCCACCACCCACATTCATGGGACAAAGATCACAAGCCGAGGCCTTTATCCTTCAATGGGAGGTCTACGCAGGAGTCAACGCAAACCATTCAGCCATGCTGAATAAATATCAGAAAGCTATGTTGTTCCTCACCTACATTCAGGGGAACGCGGTTAACCAATGGGTCATGTCCGCGAGTCGATGGCTTGTAAACGAAGTAGCCACGGGGACCAACCAATTCGACAACAGGTTATGGGAGAACTTGCTCAATGCCTTTCAAAGGCAATTCGGTGACGTTCTCAGCAAAGAACGAGCACAGGCACAATTAGATGCCGGAATACACATGAAAGATGGGAAAATCGACGACTACATTGCCCTATTCGAACAACTCGTTCGACACGCGGGGTACAATATTAACGCCGAGCAGACGCTCAAGTACTTCACCAGAGGACTACCAAGAGCGTTGTACGAGACAATGTATCAACACAACGACCCCCGAAACTACGAGGAATGGAGGGAATCCGCCCTAAAAAGGCAGCAAAAATGGATTCACATGCAAACAGTCAGAGGAAACCTCGACGCCTTCAAGCCAGGGCGTACTACAGGAGGAGCACTAGCTAAGTTGCTTGCACCACTCCAAAATGACGACCGAATGGACACATCTGCAGACCGAGTCCGAGGACGACTAGCAGGAGCCGAAGAGATCATGGCAAACCACCCCAGGAACACTAAACCGCCACAACCACCGTTCCCACCACGAGGGGGATTCATCCAGAGACAATTCAAACGAGATCACAGCCAAACGCAGTGTTACAACTGCCAAAAATGGGTCACATCAGTCGTGACTGCAGGCAACCTAGGAGACGCCGCGACACACAAGTACGCACCACTGAAGCCGCGCAAACTAAAGAAGAAAAGGCAGCGGAATGGCTACGAGGAGTAGCAGGGGACGATGAGGAAGTTAAAGACCTGGTCCTACAACAATTAATGGGACAGGATTTTGGAAACGCCTGAACCCGGCGGCCTGGGTAAGGGCAATACGTTGTAACTCTGTATACATTATGCGCTACCGATCTATGAGAGTACCAGTATCTATTCGCGCAAGTTACAACATGGCCGACATCAAAGCATTAGTGGACTCCGGAGCCACTGACAATTTTATTCATCCACAATTCGTAAAACGGATGGGTCTAGGACAACGGGCATTAGATAAGCCCAAAAACATTTACAACATCGACGATACCACTAATAAAGCGGGACAGATCACACACTATCTCACGCTTAACGTGGAAACAGGAGGGACTCAAAGAGAAATGTGTTTCCTCATCACAGACATAGGAAAAGAAGACATACTATTGGGATATCCATGGCTCGCAACCTACGAACCAAGGTTCAGCTGGCGGCATGCCACCATTGACGAAAAACAGCTCCCCATAGTACTACGATCAATCAATCCAAACGACAAAAAAGCAGTACTTGCAAGATTGCTTAACGAGGAGAAGAACGACGAAAGAGTGTCACGGATGTTCACCACAGACACAAAGGAACAAATCATAACAAAAATAGAGGAACAAGTATATGGACGACGATCAGCGGTCGAACTTGCGATCAAAGCCAAACAGTACACCAAAGAAGTCCGGATACCAAAAGAATACCAAAAATTCACAACGGTATTCAGCGAAGAAGAGGCAAAAAGGTTCCCACCAAAACGAAGTTGTGACCACGCAATCGAGTTCAAGAAAGGGGTTCCTGATGTAATTGACTGCAAAGTATATCCGATGACAAGGGTAGAAGACGCGGCACTGGACGAATTCATCGACGAACAAGTGGAAAAGGGATACATTCGTCCCTCAAAGTCCCCGTACGCATCATCATTTTTCTTCATTAAAAAGAAGGACGGAAAGCTACGACCCGTACAGGATTACCGAAAAATTAACGAATGGACAATACGAAACCAGTACCCGCTCCCCCTTATTGACGACCTGATCAGGGACCTCGGGGGAGCACAAATATTCAGCAAACTAGATGTCCGACAAGGATATAACAATATTCGCATCAAGGAAGGGGATGAACACAAAGCCGCGTTCAAAACACGCCGTGGACTCTTCGAACCAACGGTCATGTACTTTGGCCTGTGCAACTCGCCGGCTACATTTCAAAGCTTCATGAATAACATCTACCAGCCTACGATAGTGAAGCACGACGCACTCGGGACGAAAATCAGGGTTTATATGGACAACATCGCCATAGCAACCAAACGACAACCACTAGCAACCAAAAGACACCAGGAAGCAGTCTGCGACGTACTCGCAGTGGCACAACAACATGACCTCTTCTTCAAACCCGAGAAATGTGTCTTCAACGCTTCCAGTATTGATTACCTGGGGGTAATCCTTGAAGAGGGGGTAACACGTATGGACCCTGTCAAAATTTTGGGCGTTCGCGACTGGCAGTCACCAACATCAGTAAAAGACGTACGATCATTTCTCGGTTTTTGTAACTTTTACTGGCAGTTCATCAGAGGCTTCGCCACCATTGCCAAACCGCTAAACGAACTAACACGTAAAGATGAACCATGGCAATGGAGCACAAAACATCAGAAAGCGTTCGAAATGCTCAAACAACGAGTAACAACAGAACCCATCCTCGCACACGCCGACCAGACACAACAATTTGACCTGGAAGTAGATGCGTCAGGATTCGCAGTCGGAGCGGTACTTCTCCAAAAGAAGGCAGATGGAAAACGACATCCTGTAGGATACTACTCGGCTATGCTCAACGCAGCAGAGCGGAACTACGACATCTATAACCTTGAATTATTGGCCATCGTAAAAGCATTAAGGAACTGGAGGCATCTGTTGGCAGGATCTCCACACAAAGTACGCATATTTTCAGATCATCTCAACCTCCGATACTGGCAAGATCCCCAGAAGATCAGTCGCCGAATCGCCAGAGAAGTACTAGAACTAGCAGAATACAACTTCGAGATACACCACGTCAAGGGGACAGCCAATGGAAGGGCCGACGCTTTATCTCGAAGGCCTGACTACGATCAAGGGGAGAAAGATAACGAAAATGTCGTCGTACTACCAAACAAAGTATTTGTACGAACAACAAGCACGCAACAAGATGAACAAAGAATACGCAAGTGGGTCGATCCCCATAAACTAACAAAAGCAGAGGGGCTTTGGTGGTATCAAGGACAGAGGCTCGTTATAACGGGAACAATAGAGGAAATCAGAGAAGTAATTTCAACGCACCACGACCCCCCCGTTCATGGTCATCCAGGAATAAACCGAACAACGCAACTAGTGGAGCGCCACTACTGGTGGCCCACGATGAAGCGAGACGTTACCGAGTACGTCAGAGGATGCGCCGAATGTCAGCGGTGCAAGGTCAACACACAAAGGACAAAAGCGCCGTTACAACCCATATTCCCGAAACCGGAAGCAATGCCATTTGAGGTGGTGGCACTAGACTTCATCACTAAACTCCCGGTATCACGGGGGTACGATTCAGTGCTCACAGTCACTGACCATGACTGTTCAAAAGCGTCGATATTCATACCATGCAAAGAGGAAATATCAGGCGAGGAAACCGCAATGCTCTACGCAAAGCACGTTGTGGCACGGTTTGGTCTACCGTCAAAAATCATTAGTGACAGAGACCCCCGGTTCGCGTCAAAATTCACAAGAGAACTATGCCAAATTCTGGGGATACAACAAAACATCTCAACGGCCTATCACCCACGAACGGATGGGCAATCAGAACGAACCAACCAATGGTTGGAACAATACCTCAGACTATGGGCCAATGAGCGACAAAACAATTGGGCTGACTACTTAGCGCTCGCGGAGTTTGCGCACAACAATTGGACTAACGAGTCCACACGTGAAACACCGTTCAGATTGCTAATGGGTTATCACCCCCTTACTAACTGGACAGATAAGAAGTCGCCGATACCACGGGTCGAGAAGCGACTAGAACAATTGAAGGAGATAAGAAGTCAGGCGCAGGACCACATGCGACGCGCACAACAGTCATGGGTCAAACATCGTGACACCCATAAATACCAAATAGGGGACAAGGTCTGGCTTGAGGGACGTCACCTTCGAACCAACCAACCAACCACGAAGCTTGCGCCCAGGAGACACGGACCATTTCAGGTTGTCCAGGTGATGTCTCCTGTAAACTATCGACTTGAGCTTCCCACGCAGTGGAGCATCCATGATGTTTTCCACACAGATCTCCTTACCCCTTACAAAGAAACGCTGACTCACGGCGTAAACTATCAACGCCCACCACCAGAACTAGTAGGAGACGTGGAAGAATACAAGGTCGAGAAAGTACTAGACTCGAGAAGGCATGGACGCGGGCGTAAGCTGCAATACCTAATCAAGTGGAAAGGCTACGCCGACTCGGACAACCAGTGGGTCCCATGGGACGATGTACATGCGGACGAAGAGATAAGGAAGTTCCAAAAATCTAACCCAGCCGCCGAGACTCACATAAAAGTAGCCTCGACAGGACCATCTATACTTCCATTCCCCCATTCTTCTCATAACATGTCCCATGTCCCTCTCACCATTATCAACATTGACAAGATCCCCTCTGTCAACACCCTCATCACCTATGACCACACAAACAACGTCGATGATCCATTCTGCTCTGCAATTGAGCACGTCCGAACAACAGCCATCAATGATCAAGCCACCCGAGACCTGGCCGAGGCTCGCCAGCGATTCCCAACACCCACGAGCGGCCGAGTGGAGGACGATGAGGGAGAAAACCGCGACAATGAGGGAGGTGATGCAATCATGGCGACTGGACCAAGTAGTGAAGAGGACGGCGAGGGAGAGACGGACGAGGGTACGGTTGCTGATGAGGCAAGTATCCTCCAGCCCTCCACCGCTGCCACATCCACTACCGCCGTCGATCGCTACGATAGCGACGACTCATCCGACAATGACGATACATACCACGAGACCAGGGCTGGCTCACACGATTCATCCGACGAAGACCGATCCTATTACGAAGCCAGGGTTGTCTGCACTCGCTGCGACAATCCCCCAAACTACTGTCACTGCGCGCCCCGGTTCATACCACCACCAATCACAAGGGTTGACGACGAATCTGCCGATGAAGCTGGTGATGGCAAAGGAGGATCACCGCCGGTTGCTGTCGTCTTCGGACCGATGGCGGAAGCCGGGTACGCCGCTCGCGGAATACTACCCTACAGTAACACACCAATCCCGTCTCCAACTACTACGCGCCGAACGAATGCAACGAGGCGCCCTATCCGTGCCGTATCGCCTACCCCCATGGGATTCACCCTCAACAACGGGATGAATTGGGTGCCGATGGTCATCGAACACGAAGGACGGCGGGTGCCGGCGCGGTACGTTCGAGTCCGTATGCTCGATAACCCAGAGGTCTTCGGGACTATGGGGAGGTACGAGCCCATCTATAGGGGGGACATTCACGCCGAACCATGTCGGGATATGGGACCCACAGCTGAGTACAATCGCGACGAGCTCAAATACTTCTGAGCTGACTTCCGGGGAAAGTGCCAGGTAGACGAGGCTCTCGCCAGGCTAGGGGACATATCCCTACAGGCCGAGGTGAGACGCTACCGCACGTCCCAGGAAGTTATCGAGGAATTGGAGGCTGCCATCAAAAGGCTCGAAGACGACGTGTTTGTGCACGTCGATCGGGCTAGACACTCGGCGCGAAGACTCGGGCGGGCTCACGCCTTGCAGAGGGTACGTGATGAGCACGAGACAGATGTCGGACTTACAGCGGTGACGAATTGGGTGGTCGAGCATGGGCGCTCACCCTTGTGAAGGGGGTGATGTAACGTCCCAGGTCATAGTGAGTATCTGACCTAAGCCAATAACCCAGGGGACATGGCGTAACGGACTATTACTGTACGATGACTGATGCGTTGTGGATGACTGATTATTACTGTACGATGACTGAAGGGTTTGTGATACGATTACTGATCATACGTGGACGATTACACAGCAGAGTAGTAGTAGTAGTAGTAGTGGCAGTCTCGCTGACGAAGGCGGATTGCAATACGGTACTATATAAGGAAGCTATCGACTGTTGTGGTCGATAGCTTGGATTCTTGTACACTTCTCACATCGAATCCAGAAGAGTTCTCTCTCTCTCTTCGTCCTTTCGGGCCGTGTTATCTAAAGCAAGACTCCGCCTTCGTGCGTTGAGACGATACTCTGCCATTGTGCTAGAGTCAGCAGATTGCTAAGTCACCGCGTTCACCTTACATTGCCTAAGTCAGGCTCACGTGCAGCTCGCACGTAACACATACCTCTCTCCTTTCTGGAAATCCACTACAGATGTAGGGACAAAGAAGCCATGACAGCAGGCGGTTGCTCCGATGCCTGTTACATCAAGATGAGGTCTCCTGGAAGATGCTTGTTCAATGGCCTTGTATGTGTTGCATGTACTAGGCTGTATGACTGTGAAGTCAGCTCATTGATTGAGAGGCAATGACATACCTGGGCAATTTCTTTCCCAGTTTTCAGATGAGCCATATATGAGCTCTGATTGACCATGAATGCCATCCCAGCTGAAAGGGGAATGTCCTTCTCCCTTGTTCTGGACTTCATATGCTCTGCAGAGAAGTTGCCATCCATGATGAAGGTCCTGATGAGTTGATCCCTTTGATCCATTAAGTGAAGGTTTATGTGATATGCATGAAGCAAGCGTACTGATTATATCTCTTCTTCCAATCATCTGGGAGATTGATGCCCGGCTGTGGGCAGGCAGGGCAGAATATGGCCATAGATCCATCTATAGAGGGATCATCTTGCTGGAGTCCAATACCACTTTGCATTCTATTGCTGAGATCACGCCATTGATGTGAGGCTCTAAGCAGCTGCTTGTATAGGTTCTATAATACAGTCACAGTAGTTAATGATGAGCATATCTGACATGTCCAGGAATGTGACATACTGGGACTCTATCAGGGAAGACTCTATTGGTTATGATTTGAAGCTTTGAATAGTATTGCTGTGCAGTTGTCTTGCACTCCAGGTTGTCCATCAGAAAGTCATCCAGAACTGAGAAGGTGAATGCAGTTTCAATTTGCTTGAAGCTTGAGGGAAAGAGCCCAGCTTGGAGAAGCTGCTCATCTCTATGGACTGCATTTTGGCATATACAGAATAACACTTTCATGTCAAAGACCCCAGTCTGATTAACCACTGTCAGGAGTGGATTGCCTGACTTGGCTGTGCGTACACGTTTGGAAGACTTCTCATGTTCATCCACCAAAGGCTGCAAGTAATCAAATAGATTGTTAGATACATGAACATCATCAGTGTTCGCAGCGGGCGGAGCGACAGGAGGACCAGTCGATGCTTCATTCACAGATCTGAGTGATGCAGAGCTTGATGGCTTTGCTTTCTTCTTTGCAGATCTGCCTGCCTCAGCCACCTTAATACCCTAGATGCAAGTGAGTGCCAGAATACACAGATAGATGTAAGTGTCATACATCTACTGTGATGGGACAGGGTTCGCCTGCATGCCCAAGACATAGCTTAAATCCAAGTGTGTAAAGGGATGTTGGTGAAAAGTGTGAACCAGTCCAAGTGGAGATGTGATGGAATGGAGATCTCATATGTGCTTCAAGGCAGCAAGGAAGACAAAAGTAGTTGCCTTCAATGCAGTCTGAACACTTGACATGCATAGGAGCACTGCAAATTGAACACTTGGGAGCTTTGGTCAGTCCCTCCATCTCTAGCAACAGGTGGAGATAGCGGGTGCGATGTTCAAGCCATTGGTCCATTGGTGTCTTCACATAATAAGTACCATGATCATGTATATGATGGCAAAGCAAGACTTACATTTCCTTGAGTGTTCCCTGTATCTATGTCAAAGGATTCAATGTCATCTTCAAGGGATTCAATTAAATGGAGAGGATGGGATTGTTCAATCCCATGTGAAGGGTGGCCAGATGGCTTTGATGTAGTAACCTTGCCTTCATGGGTGGCCTCTTTCCCTTTAGTGCCAGATGACTGACCCGATGGCTTTACCTTGGAAGATGGAAGGGAGGCTGGGAGTGGAGCTACAGCCTCAGTGGTGCGGACGGAGCACTTTGACTTCTTGGTCTGTGTCTCCACCTTAACAGTGTTTCCCATTGGGATAGAGAACTCAGTCTTGGGAGCCATATTCAGGATAGATGTTTGGAGCAGATGTGATGTGTGTGGGATGAACACATTCCAGATGTGCAGCTGCATTATTTATATAAGAATAGATATTGTACCATGCCTGAACTGAGACAGCCTTGTACTATAATATACAAGAGCATGGACCATAGTAAGAACAATAGAGACAAGGAGACAATGGAAATGTAATGAAAGAGAACAAGACATCGAAGACATGCACAATATGCACACAGCATAGTGAGAAATGCTCATGAAGAAGGGCATAATACAAAGAGCAGACAATGGACCATAGGGAGTGCAATGAAGGCATGTGAACAACAGAGACATCCCTTCTTGACCTCGTACCACCACCATCTCCCTTGTGTGTGGTGGTCCCCTCCCCTCTCCCCCCTTGGAAAATGGCACTTAGGCCTGAGGTTACCTTGCAGAACTGATCGGGGGAGGCTTGGAGCCTTTGATCCCAGGAAGCTGTGGGGCCCAGCAGGGTACGGTGTGTCGTCTCAGGGCGGGCTCTCTCTCTTGGAAAATGGCACTTAGGCCTGAAGGCGACTACCGTAGGCCGTCCACCTCTTGCAGACATGGCGATGCGGTTTAGACCAGCAGGGTACGGTGTGGCGTCTAGAGGCCGCAGAGGACGGGAACGAGCGATTCTGTCCCACCACCCCCCGTCGCCTCCCTTCCCCCCCTCCCGTTGATTCCCCCCCTTTTCCCCTCCCCTTTTCTTTCTTAGGATGGATCCTTGCACTCCGGCTGCTGGGTTGGACAGCCAGTAGTCGCCACTCGTCTCGACTCCCCCGCTCTCCTGAGGGTCGCCATCCCCCTCTCTGCTCCTTCACACCACCTTTCCCCCCTTCATGGGCAGGACCGTCACAACCACCCTTACTGCATACCTCCTCTCTGGGCTACTTTGGTGGCCGTCCCCTCTTCCCCCTTCTGGGCGAGTTTGACATCCCTCGTACCGGGGTTGGTGCGGGGCGTTTCAGCTCAATCGTGACCCTCGGGGGTCGCTTCTTTCTCCTCAGGTGTACGACGCTAAGCGGGCATGCAACGGGAGTCCGAACAGGGTTGGTCACCCCTAATAGGTTAGCTGCCGCCCGCTGGCTCATAGTGTGTGTTACCACGCAGGCGCAATGGGAGTCCGAATGGGGCTCATCCCCCCAAATAGGTTAGTTGCAGCTAGCTGGTTCATTCCGCCTGGGTTGTGAGGCCACCTCTGATTGGTCCCTGCGGGCCGATTCCCCCCTTCCCTTCCCACACTCTTCTCCTTTCCGTCCCCCCCTTTTCCCTGGCATGCTGCCATCCATGCCCCTGGGGTTCTTGATCGCCGTCTTGCACGCGGCTGCCTCGTCCCCCCACCCTCTACCCTGGGGAGTCCTTGTGACTCCCTTATCTTTTCATCTCCAGGGCTTCTTAGCCCCCACCCTCTACCCACTCCGCCTCATCGTCATGAGGCCGTCTCTTGTTTCTGGGGGCGTCGTCCCCCCATCTTTACCCCCTTCGCCGTGCGGCGTCACTCTTTTGCTGCACGTGTGTACCACTGTTCGCTTCGGCAATACTTTCGGCCCCTCTGGGAGGGTCCCACCACTATCACTGGGGACATGGACTCAGCCACCCTTCGTTGGG
Source organism: Lactarius quietus (assembly GCA_015025155.1). Classification (NCBI taxonomy): domain Eukaryota; kingdom Fungi; phylum Basidiomycota; class Agaricomycetes; order Russulales; family Russulaceae; genus Lactarius; species Lactarius quietus. The sequence goes on from WITN01000460.1 coordinate 31,255, forward strand.
TCCTGATGGAGTGTCCCCCACCATTCACTACCACTTATTTAATGTGTCTATTTCGCCAATCCTATTCTGTCTCCCCCATTTCCCCTTTCATCGCAGCTAATCCAGTGTCCCCTCCCCTCAAGTGCTATCCCGATCACGCGGACGTTGTTGCCATGTGGGCTAATCCGAATGGAGACGTTAAGTATCGCTGATGTTTGAGGGTCGTTGGGCAGTGAAGTGCCAGTATCGCAGGTTGTCCGGGCCGTGGGAGGTTTACATTACAGTTTGGGTAGTAGTGCATTAGATTACAGGCGGCTTTGTATTATGTACTGCTCCGCGTTATAAATTCATTCAAAAAAAAAAAAAAAAAAAAAGAACAACAGAGATGCAAAACAAGAGAACAAGACATACAGAGACTTGGGTTATTGTATACCAAGAAGAGACAATTATTGAAAGGAGCTGACAGGGTGCATGCAACCTGGTCTCATGATGAGTCAAAGCATGATAAGAATTGACCATGTGTGCGAATGGCATATGAACACCTTATCAACTATATTGAATACCATTGTGATCGGGCGGTCTGCCCACTTCATGCACAGATGGGGCATACATCATAATGTAGACTTGACATCACTCAAATCTCACGGCCATCATTGCTTCCCTCCAAATAGGATGGCATGTGAGATGTGGTAACAGACTGATTGTCTGCTGGATTTGCAATCAATGAGATGTCAATGCCTTCAGCCTCACAAAGTGCACCTGTAATGATGGAAACATTGCCCATGTTAATGTCCATTCTTTGGACTTGAGTGCTGATCTCAGTGTTCTATATGATGTGTCAGATGCATCTACAACTGATGACCAGCAAGCTATTCATACCTGGTCCTCATTCATCTGGACCTCATTGGATATGGTCACCTCCTCTTTGGAGTGAGGTTTCATGCTGATTGACTGAATGCCAGAATCTGATCCATACATGTCATCCTCATCGAAGGATTGAGCATCAGATGAGGAGCCATCACTGGGATCAGAAAGAATGACAGGAGAATGCTGCCCCCTGTGGTGGATGTTCTGATTGACCTGATAACTGGTTGCACTATCAGTGTGCTGACAATCCTGGCGAGTAGATGTTTGGGCTGGTGAGTGGGATGTGGCCGTGGAATTCAATGTGTGAAGTGGCATAATATGCAGTGTTATGGGTGATGTGAAGCACACATACACGTCTTCACTATGAGTAATTATATAGCAGATGATCATATGATATTAGGGCACACAAGAATAAATGTGCATTTAGACACATCACATACATAGGTCTGACATGTGTGACAAGACCAAAGACAAGCATGAATCAGATGACGATGACATTGCCATGTTCCACGTCATGTCACATTTCATGTCCCAGTCCATGTCATGTCATGATCCATGATCCATATTCGATGTTTCAACGTAGATGCATGCCATGGCTGTGGAGGAGATGGTCCCATGAAGTCGAATGATTTCAGTATACATATCATGTGGCCGATTTCACTATATCTCACATCATATGGTAATGCCTCATGCACTCCTATTGCTAAGCAGTCAAAGAAGTTCCTTGGAAAGCATGGTTTGAGTTCACAGAAATAGATGAAGCCCATTCATGGTTAAAGCTCATGATGATACACTACCCTCCACTGATTGACGACATCCTTGAACTCACAGCGCTGGTGCTTTGCCCAAGTGGAGTGGACGATGCGCTGCCTCGCGCATGAATCAGGAGTTCAGCAATGTATTAGATGTATGACGTCAGATCACAGCAATGCAAGAAGCCATGAATATTCAACATTACATGATGATACAGTACATCCACCTGATAGACAACGTCCTTGACCTCCCAGTTCTTATGCCTCTCCCAGGCGAAGTGGGTGACACACTGTCTTGCCCTCAATGTACTGGCAAGATGTAAGCTGTAACTAAAGGGATACAATAGTAATATATATGTGTGTGGTTCGATGCAAAGCCATGGTAATATATTTGAGGTGATATTTCATTCACTCATAAAGCTTAAGCAGTCAGACAATGTATTGACAAGCATGATGTAAGTCGAAAGCGATACAAGAACCCTATTCGTATTTAACATTACACAATGATGCACTATGGCCTGCTGGACGAAGACATCCTTGAACTCCCAGTGCTCGCGCCTCACCCACGTGAGGCGGGCGATGCGCCGCCTTGCCCACGATGTACTGACAAGATGTGAGCTGTAATAAAACGCTTAGAAGGTCCACACATACCTGAGCGGTCGGATGCCGAGCCTGAGCCAGACGGAGTGTTAGTAAGTGGGTCTGAAATCCCCAGAGATGAAATGGGGATTCCAGGTGAAGATTGGGATTGAGTGCTGGGGGAAGGCGAACGACGAGGAGGGGGAGGCTGTATATAACCTGGAAGTGTGCTGGGGACTATGCCCTGCATCCCAGCAATGGCATTGAGGACGAGAATGACATAGTCCATCTTACCCTCCAGTGAGTTCACGCGTGACGCGAGATCTTCACCTACCTCGTGCAATGAGCAATACACGACTGCCTAGACAATTGGACACTTACCTGGAGTCCCAGACGGACTGCGCAAGGACATGGGGCTGTGGTGCGATGAGCCGCCCTCATCAGACACGTTTAAGGTGTCCTGAACTTCTTCTGGCAAGGCCACACCTGCACAGATGATGTCAGTAGCTGAGATAGTAACTACCCACAAATACTACCTTGGGATGACATGAGGCGAAGCACTGGGCGGGCCCACGAAGCAGGCAGTGTGCAATGCTTCCTCCTGCCTGCGCAGAATGTGCAGACAAACGTCAGGCACTTAGGGTTTGTCTGCGCGATGCATTGTGGCCTGTTATTCTTCGGAACTTTGCACGGGCCACATTGGTCCTGGAATGAATAGAATGATGTATATCAGTATGTGAAAGACGAAGCATATGAATAAGTACTCACATTTCCTGTTGCAACTGGAGGCTGGACCTCCGTCCGACGTCACTGTGCTGGTGGCGGAGGGGACACATCATCTACGTGTACTTGTGGAAGGGATGCGTCGGGCGGACCACCCCTCTTGCGTGGGGTAGTGTCGAAGTCTTCTATGTCGTCGTCGTCTTGAGCGGTATCAGTATTTGGTGCATAAAGCCTTGGCCCTCTGAATGCATATGGCACAGCAGGTGTGGTGGATGGAGCGGGCACAGGAAGTGGGGCAGGTGGAGCAGGTGAAGCAGGCGGAGCGCCATGTGGATCACTCGAGCCAGCTGGTGGAAGGGCACGTGCCTTCCCCTTCAATGAGTGAGTTGCAGCCTGTGGAATGGGCATGGAAGGTGGTGCAGTTGTGGGTGGGACAGCAGTTGGGCAAGGCGGGCGAGGCAGGGGAATCGAAGCAGGAGGGTCCATAGGTACTGGGTAATGTTTACAATGAATAAGACGTCTGTCTAGGAGGATATGAAGAAGGCGCACCATCTTCATCATCCTGGGTAGCTGGGAGGCCGACCTCCCACCATCTTCTATGGTCTTGTAGGCCCTCCATATAAGGACCCAGATCCAGAGACGATAGGTCTGAGTGCCAGTCCGGCTCATTGGCCCTCTGATTCGTGCAAAACCCGGAAATGTAGTCAGTAGTAAAGATGCTCCAATCAGGCATCTGACTCTCTTCCTCAGCCTTCTTCCATTCCCTACTCATTACCTGTATAAGGGGATGGACGCGAGGCTTCTTGAGGTTCTTGTTTGGCTCTGCCACGAACTTCTTGAAGTTATTGGCAACAGACATCTGGATGTAATACATTGTCAGATGCATGTGTAGATATGTAGCAGAAGTATACATACAATCTCCTCCTTCACTTTGTTCATGAGGTACGCCTCCTGCGCGTGAGGCGGCAGGCGAGGCGAGAACGTCCTGGTCGCAGCAAGGAGCCTGGCAGCAGTCATCAAGAGTTGAACCTCAAGCTGGGTCAACTCCTGAGGAGGTTTCGGTGGAGGCATTGTAGCAAGTATGTGTTCACTACGAAGCACAGTAAGAGTCTGATCGGCCATGCGATAAGGGAATGGAGCCTGGTGATTGGTTGCCTATTCTGGTGCGTGGCCCGCCATTTCGCCTGGTTCTTATCGCAAGGAAGTGCAAAGTCCTTTGATTGTTCCCCCAAACATATGGCCCAACTGTCCAAACTTGCGAGAGCTCAGTCGCGTCAAGGAGGTGCCAATGCACCTTCCTCTGGATCTGCTGGACCAACCCAGCCAAGTGGTGAGACAGAGCAGCCCTCCCCCTTCGACTTCCTCAATTATGTGCCATCTCCTGTCACCGTGCGTAATCAATACTTGTTCATGTTTTCATATACTAACTATGAGATCTATATGTCATAGGAACATGATGCCAGACCTCTTCCAGCGCCTGGCCTGCCTGCTTCGCCTCAATCGACTGGGGACACAGGCATGTTTGACTTTTTAGACCATGTCCCCTCATCCGTTCTTGGCCCAACTCAGGTGCGTTGGTATTTCATCCTAGAGTTCAGAACATGTATTCTGATATAATTGGGACAGTCAATGGGACCCCCATGTTCCATTTCAGCTCCAGTAGTTTCACCTGGACTGCCAAGCTCCACTGCAAGTGCTGGTGGTCAGTCCACATATGCATTCCTAGATTTCCTCCCATCCCCTGTTGTCGGACCAGTAGAGGTATGTATGCATATGTGTCTATCATTGCAAATGTATACTTACATCTCTAAAGCAGGTTGCCTTGAGCGTTGTCACAGCGGGCAGTGCGCCAGGGCAGCAGGGGGTCTGCACACCTTCTACTGCATCCTCAGCGCATGCCTCAGCGCCCCGCACAATGCCTGTTCCAACTGCTGCCACATGTGGTGTAATGGTACGCCCACATATTCATATATGTTTCAAGTCCTTGCCATACATTTCTACCAGCGGCGTACTGATGTGTCTGGCCTGATGGCTAGTGCATCGCCTGGTCCGATGGCTAGTGCGATGCCCGGTCCAACATCTACCTCAGCACCTATCGTAGCAGCTCAAGCGGTATGTAAACAAATATGTGTTCATGAGGCAGGTATGATGGCCTTCCAACCTGATTGTAGGCACAGCATCCTGCCCCATACGACTTTCTGCAGCACATCCCTGCATCTCAGCGCATGGCCCATGATTGGACTGCCAGTCTGGTGAGTGATTGCACATATTTATGTGATTTCTGAAGTGATCACTCATTGCTGTATAGGTGCGCACTAACATGGAGGTCGATGCTGATCCCCAACCCCCTGTCGCTGATGACGTTGGCCCTGAAAGTGAGGAAGAGGACAGGGAGATGGAGGTAGGTGCTTCATGTATCGATCCAGATGTCTACTGATCTACATGCAATGAAGGATGATAGAAGGCAGGAACTGCCTGTGCCATCGTCTACTTCGGCGCCTTGGCCGCAGATCCGGATCCCTGTCCACCTGCCTTGAATGCCTGCAGGTGAGGCATATAATGTCAATGGCCCTTGCCATTTAACCAAGCAATTGTAGTGTCTCCTGAGGTTGCGGTGGTATTGGATGCCCATACTGACATCCTACATGGCGTTCTGAATGACATGCACAGACTCAGAGAACAAATGAATAGTATGAATGAGAGTCTTGTCAGTAACACTGTAGTAGTTGAGTATCTCATTGCACACTTGACTCAGAGGGAATGAATATGTAGCTTGATGTATTTCATGTATTGACCCTGAACATCTGAATCATTCGGATCATTGATATGCGCCCAAATATCATACAGACACAGTATTGACCAAAAGCGGGCCATGCAAAGGTCAAATACATACACATAGCCCTGCGTGGCGGGCGAGGTGCCAGGCATTGGATGACGTACCTGTGATCCAACGTACCATACATAAACAACACGTGATACACATGTCTCATCGCTTGACAGATGGTGGGCTGCTCGAGCTCATGGCACTTCTGCCTCACATCTGTGAGGCAGACGAGGCCATATATCAATGGCAGAGCTTCCATTGATTCATATTACACATGTGAGATGACACTAGATATTCCACAACTAGAGACCAATGAAACCTCCTGCACATGGTGGACCATTTGATTATCTCACACATACACCTTGGATCTCTGTGGCGGGTGAGGCGCCAGCTTATCAAAGACATCTTGTAATGATCATAAGTCATAGCCATCACTACATAAGCAATGATGCACCATGCAATAACAAAATGTGATACACCTATGTTATTACTTAAAGGATGCTGGGTCGCTCGACTCAGAAGGAATTAATATGCAATGTGATGTATTTCATGTATAGAACCTAGACAGTTGAATCATTTGTATCATCTGATATGCACTGAGTATCATACAGACACGGTGTGGACAAAAAGCAGGCCATGCGAAGGTCAAATGCTTCCACCTTTGTCAAGTGTGGCGTGCGAGGCACCAGATCTTAGAAATGATGTACTGTGATCCATACATGTCATGCCCCATATTAGATAAGGAAGGATATACCATACATGAATGAAACATTACACACATGTCTTAGTGCTTGACAGATGGTGCGCTGCCCAATCTTCCAGTCCTTCCACCTCAGACGTGCTGGGCAGGCAAGGCCACATATGAATCACAGAACGTTATTTGATTAATCACATTGAACATGCCAATATATGTTACACAACTACATATGAGTAAAGCATCAAACAAATAGCGGGCCACTCGAATGTCTCACACTTCTCCCTTCGTCCTGCGTGGCGGGCAAGGCGCCTACACGTCAATGAGTTGCAGCTATCAGTTAATGTCATACCACAGCTTAGGTAATGACTGGCACACCATACATGAACATACAGTGATACACATTCATTATGGCCTCACAGTTGGCGGACCACTTGAACATCTCACGCTTACACTTTTGTCCGGCACAGCGGGCGAGGTGCCAGGTTCGATGAGGGTCATTTGATGAGAACGAAATATTATATAGACATCTTATTGACAAAAGGCGGGCTGTGCGACAGTCCAACCAATTATTACACCTAAGATTTCATATTGCTTGACGGTTGGCAGGCAGCTCAAGTTGTCATCACTTCTGCTTCAGGCGTGCTGTAATGAAAGGGCTTTTTGCGCAGCGCCTAACGAAACCTTCTGTACCGTCTTGGCTACTAGTACAGGCACGTGTTGGTTTTGACGAGAACCGATGCTAGTGAGGTTGCGTCTCAACTAGCGCAGTGAACAAGAGAGACCCAATAAGGGCTCTATAGATAGGCCACACTTAAGGGCACACGTCGCAGAAGAAAGGAGTGTTTGGCTTGACAATTAACAGGGAACTACCTATGACGCAGGTAGCTATGAGAATATCAAGCTAAGGACTCTACCGTCCCTAGCTACGACTTATATACGACTGAACAGCCTAATGCTGTCAGCGATGACTACAGTGATATGTGTCCGCATGTGTCCATGAGTAAGGTATGTGTAAGTGAATGACGAAGCATCACTAATCGTCCTATACCATTACTAAGTCCCTGAATAAGTCCCTCAGTCAGCATCAGTAATGCTCATCAGTAAGCATACTCTCGGCGCCTGGTACGAGCGCTCCTGACTGATCCATCCAGAACACCTTCCAAAAGGGGATCAACCCTCGGCCCGCTGGAGTCCGTCCCAACATCAAGCCTTTGGGCTTACACCACGCGATCTTCTGGTGTCCCTTCCATGCCTTCATCGGCCTGCACGCATCCTTGTCCTAATGCGGCGAGTGTCACATGACTGCCATGGGCGATACGTAACACGTGCGGAGCAAGCGAAGCCATGTATGAATCACACAACTTCAATTGATTGAAACGAAATGCCAATACATGTTACAAAGGTGAACCTCATACAAATGGTGGGCCACTTGCACATCCCACGCTTACCCCTTCATCCTTGGCAGCGGGCGAGGCGCCAGATCATCAATGATGTACTGTGATCATCATAAGTCATATCCCAGATTAGATAAGCAATGACATACCATACGTAAACACGGTGTGATACAACAATCTCATTACTTGACAGTTGGCAGGCCGCTGGAGTCTCCAGCACTTCTGCCTCGGATGTGTGGAGCGGGCGAAGTGCCGCCTCTCCCACGTTGTGCTTTAATAAACTATCTAAGTTGTGCTATGTGCCGGATGATAGAACAACATACCTGAGCTATCTGACCTGGAACTGGAACATGACTGTGACTCAGATGGCAAGTCAGTAAGCCCCAGTGATGTGATGGCAAGTCCAGGGGAAGATAAGGAGTGATGGCTGGGGGAAGCTGATCGACAAGCTGGTGGCGGCTGGATGTATCCTGGAAGAGAGCTAGGAATGATACCCTGTGTCCCAGCAAGTGCGTTGAGGACCAGGATGACATAGTCCATCTTGGCCTCCGGGGAATTGACACGTGACTCGAGGTTCTCACCTATTGTAAGGAATAAAACAGGTTGAACTTAGTAAACATATATGCACTCACCAGGAGATATGGACGATTTTCCGACAGCAGATGGACCATAGGTTGCCTCAACACCAGGAGGAAGATTGAGGTCTGCAAGGATGGCATCAGTGAGGACTATAATGCGTCACCGACAAGTGATACATACTTCTGAACTTCATGAGATGAATGATAGGCTGCGCCCAGGATGCTGCAGGGGCACAGGGCCTCCTCCTCTCTGCACAGAAGGCACATTTGTAGGTGAGGCGGTTATCGTTGATTTGGGACACGCATTCAGCGTTGTTTACCTTGGGGTTCTTGCAGGTGCCACACCTATACTGTAGTAAGTGTAAATATACTATATTAGTATGCAAATACAAGATGAGATGTAGATGTACTTACATCTCCTGTGGCAACGAGAGGCTGGACGTCTAAGCGGCGTCGCTGAGCAGGGGGAGGTGGGGAAGCGTCGTCCACCTGCACACGAGGCAGGGACGTGTCAGACGCCCTGCCCTGTGCACTTGGAGTGCTATCCATATCTGCAATCATGTCGGATAGAGTGCAGTCTTCAAAGTCATTGGAGGGGGTCGTCGAAAATGTGCCCTGCATGGGCTGAGCACCTGGCTGTCGCCTTGGGCGTCTGAACACATATGGCGCATCGTGTGGCGCGTTCAAAGCAGGTGGGGCGCCATATGCATCACTCGAGCCTGCAGGTGGAAGTGCGCGTGCCTTTCCCTTTGATGTTGCAGGCACATCAGGCATCGTGAGTGATGCAGCTGAGACAGGAGCTGAAGGCTGCGCAGGCGCTGCCATGACTTCCATAGCTACTGCAGAACGATGTACCATGCTTGAGATATGTAGAAATAAGTGTGGGATACATAACGCACAGTCCACATCACCTTGGGGAGGTGGGAGACCTGTTACCCACCATCGCCTGTGATTCTGAAGGCCCTGGAGATAACGGCTGAGATCAAGCGTCGATATATCAGGGTGCCAGTCAGAGTGGGCCTCCCGCTGTGCATGGCAATACCCAGATATGTGATCCAGTGTGAAGATGCCCCAGTCTGGCATGCGCTGCTCCGCCTCGGCCGCCTTCCACTCCTCCGACATGATTTGAATGATGGGGTGCATGCGTGGCTTCTTGGTGTGCTTGCTAGGATCGCCCATGAACTTCTTGAATTGATTTCCAACTAGGATCTAGAGGTCAATGCAGATCAGCGATGTCCATGTAAACAGAAATATAATGGACACACTATCTCATCCTTGACCTTCCTCACCAGATAGGCCTGTTGCCCATCATCTGGCGGATGGGCCGAGAATGTCATTGCAGCAGTAAACAGCCTGGCTGCAATAGCCAAGAACTGAGTCTCCACCTGAGTTAGTTCAGAAGCAGCTTTGGGAGGCATGAAGTACGATGGATGGGCAATGAGAATATCAGCACGCTGTGCTTAATTCGGACCACACGATAAGGGCATATCCCGTGGTAATTGGCTGCCCACTTCGGCGCGCGGCCCGCCAGTACAGCAATGTGACGCAGGAAAGACATTGAAAAAGATTGCATGATCTCAGTAATTCTTGCCAAATGTGACTGTGGTGCTATCTGAGTCTCTAGTCTCAATACCGTCAGTTCCATTAGTTCGAGGTTGCTCACAAAGAGGCGACAACACTTCCAGTACTCTGCCTGAACCACCTGATCATTCAGAGGAAAGCCAAGCCAAGCCTTCTGTTATGATATCACATCCCCTGTCACTGTATGTGTTTCCCATCTTACTCACTCAAGCCAGTGCCAATTAGGTTGTCATCTCTGCATGTGTACATCATGTATATCACGTCGGGCGACCCACCTATCATTACTCAATACATGAAAGAAAGTCCATAAGCCCCAATCTCTCCCCATATGAGACTTGGCACCTCAGCCAGGCATTGCACGTGGTGCTGGCGGGCTGAGCGTAAAAAGTGGTGTGGGCCATGCAGCAGGCATTGGTGCTGCAGGGTCTTCGAAAGCTACGAGACATTGGTGTAAAACCTTGAGATATGTATAATCAAATACAGAAAGGATGACGCACTGTCTGGATCACCCTGGGGTGGTGGAAGACTGGTGATCGACCAATGCCTGTCGTCTGGAATGCCCTGGAGATATACAGTGAAGTACAGAGTCAATAGATGAAGGTGCCAGTCTGTGTGGGCCTCCCGCTGTGCATTGCAATGCTCAGATACATAATCCAATGTGAAGATGCCCCAGTTAGGCATGTGTTGCTCCGCTTCTGCCGCCCTCCACTCCTGTGCCATGATTTGGATGATTGGGTGTATGCGGGGCTTCTTCCTAACTTTCATTGGGTCACCCATGAATGCGTTGAATTGGTTTTCAAGTGAGGTCTGGATGTAATGGCAGTTGAACGATCAACACATATATTAGAGTATGATACACGCACGATCTCATCTTTGACCTTCCTATCCAGATAGATCTGTTGCCCATCATCTGGTGGGTGGGCCAAAAATATCATCGCAGCTGCAAACAGTTTGGCTGCAAAGGCCAAGAACTGAAGTTCTACTTGCATCAATTCGAAGGCCATCAAGTGAAATGGAAAGACAATGAGATTGGTGCAGAGCACATATATTAATGGCAACACGATGGCAATGTGTGCTATGATAAGCAACTGCCTACTCAGGCAGGCGGTCCGCCCGCCGAGCAAATCATTATCGCAGCAGATCTGATTATTTGATTAATCCTCATCAACACGCAATTATATTGTGTAAATACAATGTCTCAACACCCTCGGTCACTTTGCATTCAGGCTCGCTCAGCAATGGAGAGCAACACTCCAACTGGCCCGCCTGAGGCACCTATGCACTCAGAGGAAGGCTCAGCCTTCGATTTCATGCAGCATATACCATCCCCTATCATTGTGCGTCTCTCATTTGTCACTCATACAGAGCGGTGGCCCTTTGTCTGCCATCACTGTCTCCTCGTCCAGCGCGCCATCCATTCCAACGTCTGGCCCACCATCCATTCTAACACCTGGCCCGCCGTCTGATGCGCCTTTTACCTCAAGTAGTCAGAAGGTATGTAAATATATACACAGAGCCTTATACATTGCTAACGTCCTTGTATGGTCATCGCCTCAGCACCCTGCACCATACGACTTCATGGACCAGATCCCTGCATCTCAGCGCATCGCCCGCAACCTCCCAGTTCAACATGTAAGTCCTTCAAGTCCATCGACTCAATTCCATTCAGATCACATTCTAAACACAGCTGCAACCAAGGGCGGATGTCGATGAACACTCAGATGACACCACAGCAGACGATAGCATCCCAGACAGTGAGGAGGACCTCATACAGGTTCGGGTGAGTACCTCCTGCATCGTGTGAGACATTCACTGATGTGACATCACATTGAAGGGCATTCCAATGTCTACCATTGAGGCAGACTCAGCTGGGCCTAGCATCCGCTTCGCTCTGCCAGAGGGCAGCCCCACAGAAGATGTGCCCTTCTCCGATGATCAGATCATGCCTGATCCTACCTCTTTTGTGCAGAGACGTGTGGGGCGCCCTCGTAGCATACTCACTAACCTTCCTCCCATGCCGTCGGGTGAGCCGCTTATCTTCCAACACTGTGTCTGTTTGTCTGTTTGACATTGTCATCTTAGGTACACCTGCCTTCAATGCGGCATTGGATGGCGAGGCAGAGGTCCTGCGCCGCCTTCTCATAGATATGAAGCAAATGAAGAAAGAGCTGCATCGTCTGAATGAGAGACTCATGAGGGACTATCTCATTCTGGAGACCCTTATCATGAACATCCAGAAGAGACCAGATGATCTTGAAGAGCCTGACATTTAACCTTTCAGATAGGGACCAAATAGTACTCCATTGTTCTGTGAATTTGAAGCTGTTGCCTGAAGTCCTATATCCATTATATGACTCTTGCATTGGCCATGTTTTCCCTCTGTCTATAGAAGAATGTGTCTATATTTGAAACATGTATTGTGCAATATCTCAGGTCACATATGACCCAGTATATATGGACCAGTCATTACCATGGATGTCATGTCTGAGCCGCTTGACATTCCTTATGAGATTCTATTCCATTCCACATGCGCTCCCAGTCGGCATGGTGCATCTCCATACATTCAGGCATCCTCGAGTCATGGTATTGCAAGATCAATACATGGATGTATGTAGAGTATGCATGTATGATATATGATGTTACTTTGAGACATAAATCATCACGTATGCCATGACTATGAATGGTGTGTGGTACAATGCATATTATTGTGAAGACATATCACCTCATGTATACCATGTGTCACATGTCATACCTGAGGCATAACATGCACCACACCTCATGTATGCCATGTATCCCCTTTCTCATCTGAGATACAACATGTGCAACACCTTATGTATACTATGTATTGGATGCGATAACATGCACTATGCCTCATGCAGAGCATGTGTTGCATGTTCTAAATGAGACATGACATGTGTGGCCCTCATGTATACTACGTATTACATGTCATATCACAGATATGATATGCATCAGACCTCATGTATGACATCTGATACATGTCACATATGAGGCATGACATGCACCACACTTCATGCATGCGATGTGTTACTGTTCACATATCAAATATGACATGCACAACACTCATGTATATCATGTGTTACATGTCATGTACTAGGCATGGCATTCACCACGACTCATGTATGCCATGTGTTAGATGTCATATGGGACACATGACAAGTGCAGGTCCTCATGTATGCCATGTTGCGCCTCATGCGTTCAGTGTAATACATGCTATATGTGACATATCTGCCTCATTCATGTCATGTGTTAGTTGCCCTGAGCCTGATCGTCTTGGGTATGCCATGCATATTAGCATATCACATTTGCTTCTCCCTATCACAGCATTAGTATTTAACATTAGACCACTCATCACATTGTCTACATAACCATTCACCATCCACATCCTGACTCCTCATAACCACATTCCATATCTCACATCTCTGACATGATGAATCACCCGCTCTCTGCCAATTCCCCATCTGAGGAATCGGAAACCTCACCTCAAGGTCATCGACCTCTCCATGCAGGCTTTGAGATCACTTCACAAGATTCAGATATCCTAATGCAATATCTTGATGACTTTCAAGCTGCAAATAAGCAAGATCGACCTACAGTGGTTGACACTGTATTGGGAAGGCTATATGTGATCCGACCACCAGATCCCACTTTCAATCAGGCAGAGGCCAAAATGGTATGTTATCCCAGTTCATCACTGATCTAGCTTTGATTGAATCATTCAGAAAGTAAAGAAGTGGTTCTATAATCACTATGAGCGGTCCAAGCGCCAGTACACCAAGTTCACTTGCAAGTGGTCTGCAAGGAGTGCATTCTACCAGCTCAACCATGTGGAGGTCAAGCAGCGTGTAACAGAGATATCAGGACATGAGCCAGGACACCCCTCATATCTAGGATGCCTCCAAGATGCTACTACCTATCTATGGAATGCACTCTCTCCCAATGACAAGGAGGAGTATGTGATCGCTGCAAGTGAGTGGTCAAAGACGACCCCACCTAAGAATGTTCAATCCAGGTAAGTGAGACTATCCTGATTCATATGTGTTCTAATCCTTTCCATAGAATGGCTGCATCCATTCGCAAGCGCGTGATTCAGGACTTTCAAAGTCAATTGTACAAGACATGTGGGATTCGCACCCTGGTTCTTACAGCATATGAAGGTGAAGATGGTGACCTCAAGGTTGGCCTGTGAGTCTTGCCAGCATGATCAATGTTGATGGAAAGGTGATGCCTTTCCTTATCAGTGATGATGGACACAGCACTTCGATTGGTGGTCCAAACTTCTTTGAGTTCTGCCCAGACTATGAGAATGCAGTCCTTTGGCAAGAATGGATTCAATTTGGAATCAAGTGCTTCTCAAGCGGTGAGCCATTCTTTTATTAAGATACATTGTATTCTTATCATACTTCCAGATACTGTTGAGAGTCTTCCAAAGAAGGATCGCTCAAAGACTGTCACAACTCACATTCCAATCACCTTGGATGACAATGGAAGTCCTGACCTCCCAGAGATAACTATGAATCATGGGTATAAAACTAAGGTTGTTCAGTCCATGCGGAGGGAGTATTGCACTGCTCATATTTGTGAGCGCCTGCTTCATCGGATCACCCGCTCTTTGCATTACTTAATGAATCTGATTTAGGCTTCAGTACTGGAATGAAGAAACAGGTCATCCCATGGGGAGCTCTGGTGAAAGATCCATATTCCTGGATAAGTGAAGAATGCATTCCACCTGGGTTTGAGTGGAAGGACCCATCTAAAATCCAGATAGGGGAGATATTCAGGCTCCTTGATCACTGGAGGGACCGCCAGGATCAGTTCCTTGATCCCCTTATCTGGATGCCATCATGTCCACTTTTGCTAGATGCCCTGAGGCCTTCTAAGCGCACACGCAATGTCAGGCGGAGCGCCACTCAGCAACGTCAAGTATCTGATGAAGAAACCTTTCAACTTCCTTTATCTGAGGAATGTGAAGAGGGCGACGATGACTCTCCTGAGATTGAGTCAAACCTTGGGTCAAACAATGCCTCATCTCAGGAGGATGAATTGGAGGAATCAGATGAACAGTCTCAATCTGTCCATATATCTGACCGATACAGGAGGTCTGGTATGAATCATATGTATATCAAGGTGCTACATCTAGCTCATCTAGCTTATTTAGTAAGTCCTGAGTATGATGAAAGAACTCCAACTCCAGAGGACTGTGATCTGAACACCCATGAATCAGGCATATCACGTTGGTTTCCATTCCCATCATTGATATGTCACTGATACATCCCCAAAGTACATTCAGATATTGCTGAATCATCAAGGCGTCCACATGTGCAATGGAATAGAAACAAAGACATTGAGGAATATCATCTGGGGAAAGGGAAGAGGTCTGCAAGGCCTTCAGACAAGGCTGGGTGATTAGTGTACATATTGATGTTTAGATTTGAATCTGAACCATGAAGGTAGTGCAACCAACTTCACTCTGTATGTTGAGCACCATGTAGATGTTCATACATGACTGAAGGCCCTGATAAAACATCCATCTAACACCTGACAATATGTCTTGGTAACAAATATGGCAATTCGCATAATTGGATATCATAGAAGTGTATTGAGATGTGTACATAGCCAACATCACAAGCAGACCTATGTATCATGACGTATTGTATGTCCTCAGTGCATGCAGACTGGTGCATACCATCGATGGATATGGGCACCTCCCAGGCATACAGCAGAACCCCTGTACTTTGATATCATCGTTTCAAGTCAATGATGCATTTCAAGTGGGCCGCATTTCCACCCAATGTCAGTGTATGCATGTATTCAATATGTGTATCATTGTTTCAATGTTGGCTGACCCATACATACATTCTGAGCACTCAGGATATCACCTACTATCATATATTATTGTCACCTATCAAAGAACAACAGTGGTTGACCCATCATTTCAGCCAATATTAGCTGGAGAGTATTAATGTAAGATATCGCTATCTCATGGCTGTCCTAGTCCCATCAACAGTCATTCAACTCATTCCAATCAATCAAGTTTACATCCACAACCATCACATATCTTGCACATCTTCACTTCATGTCATGTATCTTCTGTAGCATCATTTGCATCTGAACTGTGGTAGACATGTGGCTGGGTTCAAGCCAAGTATCCAACAGAGATGTGCATGAATTGTTAATAGTCATAATACTATGCAGTTATCTATTTGACTTGAAGCAATGGCCATGGGCCATCCTCCATCTATATGTGCATGCTGAACACTCCATATATCATCCAAACTCTTATATCATTGCTTCCAATCGCCTGAGCGTAGCAGGCAGCCCGATGTTTCTGCTGCAGTTGGTATTTGCATTTCCTTGATACATATTTAGTTACAGTATTGGTAGGCCCATATAGATATCTCAGATGCCTTACATATCACAGATACTCATATATCATTCCTTATAATCAAATGAGTATGGTGGGTGGCCTGCCATTTTAGCCAATATTGGCTGGGGTATCATATGTCAGGGAATGTATAGAGATGTATTCATGGTCCTCATTGTAATGAGAGTGAACCAATCAAATCCATGTCTTGGTGCATAAGCATGCTCCATCTTATTTTATACATCTCAGCGATGGATTGAGATCCATAGATAGCTATCATTGCAAGGAGGGCGGGATACTTGAAAGCATGGCTTGCTACATAAGCATAGTCCATCTCTATCTGTAGTAGTGAGCAATGGATTGATATGTATACCTTGCTATCCCAGCAACTAGGGTATTCAACCTGAATGTATGTCTTAGCACATATGCACAAGGATTAAGATCTGTACAACAATATCATAGCAAGGAGGTCATACTACCCAAATGTATTGCTTGTTTCATTAGCATATCTGAACAATGCATTGAGCTGAATAGATAGCTATCCTTCAGGCGGGGTGGACTGCTCAAAACTAAGTATTGTTATATCAGCATAGTCCATCTTATTCATATCTGCAGTCAATGAATGGATATATACCATGCTATGATTAGGAAGTAGGCCAGTCCACCAGGAAGTACATCTTGGCACATGTGAACAATGCATTGAGATGTGCACATGACTATCACAACAAGTGGTGCAGATTTCCACAGTATGTTTTGCTATATGACCATAGGCCATCTCATTCTGTATGTCTGGGACATGAATTGCAATGTAAACCTTGTTACTGTCATAGCGAGTAGGGTGTTCCACCCAAAGTCATGTCTTGGCACATATGCACAATGGATTGACATCTTCATAGCTATTATAGCAAGCAGGTCGAATCACATGACAGTATGTCTTTGTACATTAACACACCTGAACAATGCATTGACATTACACAACTATCACAGCTAGAAGGGTGGTCCACCCAACAGTATGTCTTTCATACATTTGCATAGTCCATTCCACTCTATTTATGTTTGCAAGGCATCGAGGTGTATATGTCATAACAAGGAGGGTGTTTGACCTGAAAGTATGTCCTTGTACATTCACAAAATGTATTGAGATTCATACATCACTATCAGAGCAAGCAGGTCGGACCACTCGACAGTATGGCTTGGTATATTAGGATCCTGTACAATACTTTGAAATGAATACATAGCTATCATATCAAGAGGGACAGAATACCCTACAGTATGTCTTATTTGCATAGTTTATCTCATCTCTTAAAGCTTGAGTAATACATTGAGATAGATTCATTGTTATCATAGCAAGTAGGTTAGACTCCGACTGCCGAACAGCATGCCTTGGTACATTAGCATAGTCCATCTCAGGCATGCATATCTGAGCCATGCCTTGGTATATTGGCACAGTCAATCTCACACCTCCATATCTGAGCAATGACTTCAATGCAAGCAGGTAAGTCCATCCTAAGACATTCTTAGGTATACATGTATAGTCCATCTCACATATGCATGTTTGAGCATTTGATTCAGCTCTGCACATAGCTATCCATTTAACATCTATCTCATATAGCCTTTATTTCATGCAGTGATATGTTCATCACATACAATGTATCATAACATGATGTCTTGTGTATGTCCTCAGTGTCATTACTTGATCAGGTGGACCATAAATACTTCCTGAACACTTACCAGAATGCATGTACTTTGATATGATCATTTCTGGTTACATATGAATGTCGGGCGGCCTGCCATTAGATCCTGGAGACTCAGTATATCACACAAACTCTTAAATCAATGTTCCTATTCCAATACCAATGGCGGGTGGCCCGCCTGTTCAGCCAACATGACCTAGAGTATTTATCCAGTCATATATGGGCATCGGGCGGCCCGCTTGCACATCCTGCACATCACCCCTACTTGTATAACATTGTTTTGCATCGAATAAGGCTGGCGTACCGCCCGCCTTTTCAGCCGACGTCAGCTGGAGTATCAATAGTGAAGAATCTTGCGCGTCGGCCGACATCGGCTGGAGTATCAATTATTCAAGACTCTAAGCGTCGGTTGGAGTATCAATTATGTAAGCCATGGCTATCCCATGGCTGGATGTCATCCATGTAGATGCGAATAGTGGTCCCTTTCGCGTCATGTTTTGCAATGGTATCTCTGTATATGTGGTTCATCATTGACTGAAATGTAGTGGGCGAGTTCGTCAGTCCAAAGAACATCGCCGTGGGTTCGAAGAGTCCATATGGCATCTTAAACGCAGCTTTATGTTCATCTCCCGCTTTGATGCGGATATTGTTATATCCCCATCGTACGTCAAGTTTGGTGTAGATGTGTGCGCCACTAAGATCCTTGATGAGGGTTTGGATTAGCGGCAAAGGATAGTTATTGTGGATGGTGAACTCGTTGATTCGACGATAATCCTGTACTGGGCGTAGCTTTCCGTCCTTCTTTTTTACAAAAAAGAATGGTGAAGTGTACTGTGATTTAGAAGGTCTGATATATCCTTTGTTGAGGTGTTCCGTGATGAAGTCCCATAGTGGTTTGTCTTCCAACTGGGAGAGTTCATATATGGAACAGTTGATGTGATCCAGAGTTTTTGTTTTGAATTCGATGGCATGGTCCCATTCCCGAGAGGGAGGAAACCGGTGGGATTCTTCTTCGCTAAAAACCCTTTCAAAATCACTATATTCTTCCGGTATTTGGACGTCTTCTTTGGATCCCGCAGCAATGGCAAGATCAGTGGCTGCACCTTTAATAGAACAATGTGTTTCTAGTTCGGTGATAATGTTGTGTTTTGCCGCTTCGGAAAGTAAGTGGGCTACTACGCTGGTATTGACTTCTGGATGACATGATTTGATTATGATTGGTAGGACTTTTTCGTCAATGGTTCCATGTTTCCAGCTGAACTTCGGTTCGAAGGTACTAAGCCATGGGTATCCCAAGAGGATGTCTTCTTTCCCGATGTCCACAATTAGGAACCTCATTTTCCTGGCAATTCCTTTTGTCAATATTTGTAAATCGACAAAATGAGTGACCAATCCCTTTTTGTTATGGGTATCATCTATGTTGAATAGTTGTTTTGGTTGTGGTAACAAAGCCACTCCCAACCCCATTTGTTTCACAAATCAAGGGTTTATGAAGTTGTCTGTGGCCCCCAAGTCCACTAGTGTTTTTATATCAGCCTTGTTGCTGCTGGTTCAGATCGATACTGGAATTCACATAGAACGGAAACGAGTTATGTATACAGCATTGCAACGTAATGCCCTCACCCAGGCTGTTGGGTTCAGGCATCCCCAAAATCCTTATTCCCCATCAACTCCTGCATCGCCATGGCCTTGAACTCTTCAGTTTCATTGGCCGCGGTTCGCAGCCAATCATTCTTCCTTTCTTCGGTAGTGCGGCTGTCCGCTACCATTTGAGCGATATGGAGATCCTCCCCAACTTCGGTGTGATCATCCACCACCTCTAGGCCTCGAGAGTTGCTATATGGCCTCTGTGGTTGACGTGGTTGATGCAGCTGGGAGCAATTGCGACTGAGATGTCCTTTCTTTTGACAATTATAGCAAGTTACTTCCCTGAGGTCTGGGGGTTGCCTCCTCTGCAGGAACCCTTTGCGAGGTTTAAATGGGGGTCGAGGATTGTTGAGATAGGGCCTCGGCTGGGTCAAAACATCTTCTGCATGTGCCAGTCGTCCTCTAGCTCTGGCTCGGTCTGCTGACGTATCCATTGCATCCGGATGACGTCTAAACTGTCTCCAGTTCGTTTGTACCTGTGGTGTTGGTCGCGGTTGTATCTTGTACTGGTCGATCTTATTCTTCATATGGAGGTACTGGCCTTGACGTCTGATGGCTGCTCTTTTCCAGTCCTTGTAATCCGTAGGACCATCGTGGAGATAGATGGTTTCATGTAATTTGGCCAGTAACCCATTTGCAAATAGATCGAGAACCATTGGTTGATCTATGTTATAGCCAGCGTATCTGACCAGTTGTTCGAATTTAGCCACGTACGCATCGATGTCTCCTCTTTCCATTTTGATGCCCCTTCATAACTCCGTTTGTGCTTTTTCTTCTTTCAAAGTGTCTGCGTATTGTCTCATAAATGAGGAGTGAGTGTTGTACCATAACCAGTTGTCGAAGGGATCTCGTCCATTAACGTCCACTTGTACTCGTAGCCAAGCCACCATTGATCCTACCCATTCGGTTACCGCAGTTCCCTGAACATAAGTGAGAAACAACATAGCTTTCTGATATGGGTTGTGCATAATGGAATGGGTAGAGTTGATTCCTTCATATAAGCTCCATTGCATTAGAAATTCTTCTGCTTTTTCGTGATCACCCACAAATACAGCGGGTGGATTACCGCAAAATTTGTCGTGTGCCACTGGTAAGGGTGCTTGTACCGCTGGTATCGGTGCTGGTGGGTTTCCGCCAGGTGGTCCTGCTCCACCGGCTCCTCCACCTCCTCCACCTCCTCCAGGTGGATCTTGTGGAGGGTTTCCTTGTTGATTCTGAGGATCCACAAGCACTCGAAACGCCGTGACCATTGGTGCCACTGGTGAGTTAGTGAGGGAGTAAATTGGTTGTGTGGATGAACTTCCCATAGCGGCCTGAGTTTGAACATGAGAGGTGTGTTATGATCTACCGTGTGGGCGAGTAAGCAGGATGACAAGTCGCTCCTAGGACTTACTCATGAACTATTACGCCTCTCTCTCTCTCTTCTTACTGATGATGTCTTGTTCGCTTACTGAGGCATCGTCTCGTCTTACTCAGGATTACTATGTTGATTACCGATAGTTGTACCAATGGCTTACTGATAGTAGTAGTAGTGGCAGTATTGCTGACGAAGGCATACCACCAGCGTTACTTATAAGGTGGCTGTCGACTGATGTAGTCGACAGCTTTACTCTTTTGTATCATCAGTCGAATCTACTCGGGTTCTCCTCTCTAGACCCGGTTCGAGGATCGCTCCCTTAGGAAGGCACTTTCAGGTGTCCTTATCACAAGACGTCACGCCTCCATACGCATTGCTAAGCCACTTCCTTATTCCACCGCGTAGTCTGCCTAAGTCAGGCTTGGGTCCAGCACGACCATAACAAGGTGAGCATCGTCATTGCTCCTAATCATAGTGCTTCTGTAGCGATTGCTAAAGTTACTCCTTGTTGTGATGGAGAAGATTGTCTTTCTCCAAGAGATGCGTTACTCTTGATACTTGGTGACGGGGATGGTGAAGTGGATGCTGCGTTTGTGGAGTTGTTTGCAATGTCCAATTCTCGTACTTCTTCTTGTGTGAGTTTGTTGATATAAATGTCACAGCCTAGATCTTCCAAGGCTGTTCGGAATCCTTCCCACTCTCCTTCTCCATCTGGATGCGTGAACCAGCAAATTTCAATCCACACGTATCGATCGTAAACAAACTCAACTGTGACGGTCCGGTTGTCTTCTCGACTTCTGGCATGATATCCTTCAGTACCTGTGGTTTTACTATACTGGTATTCTGTGTTCTTGCGAAATCGTTGTGGTACGTTGTCGGCACCTCTTTGTTTGAACCAGAGGTCGTCACAGTTCTGGCAACGTTCTTGGGTAGTCTCTGATGACACCACGTTGAAGCTTGGTCTTAATGTAGCGTTATCACCTAACACTTGTTCGACTTGAACAGGTCTATGTCGTGACATTCGAGTATACGGATGAATCTTGGAATCACTGGCAACTTAGCTAGTTGCGCTGCCACTAGGTCAGATTGAATGGACACTAGGGTACCCAAAGGGTAAGCTTCAATCGATAGATTGGAAGAGGACAATGTAAGACGGGTGATGATTCAAGAAGACCAAGCTGAAGAGCCTTGGTCTTTACTGAGCGGTTTATATACAAGTACTCACTGGCTTTAAAGCACAGCTGGAAGTCCAAACCCTAGTACAGTGCTACTAGTATCAAGTCATCGTAAGTAAATACAAATACCTGAAACACCGGCGAAACCCAACTACCGGCGACGTGTAAGTGTCCATGACTAATGAAGGCTTAGTATTGTAGTCATAACTGTATAGTAAGTGTCCCGAACTCCAAGACCTCATAATGATGATTAGTCCGTACGATGTCAAACCGTGACATGGGTGGAATGGAACATGGGCAGTCGAGGATGAGCAGGGCAGAGCCCCGCTCATCCTCGACCAGGCTCATGTAGAGAAAATGGTACCCGCACCCGTACCCGTTCTACCCATGTGCTCCATCCCTGCAGGTTGAGCAAACCTGTAACATTTTGGCCCAACACTACCTTCAGTACTGCCTTGACCTGCAGCACCGGAACATGTGTCGAGGACGAGAGTCGACACTACTCCGAATGACGCCTGGAATAGCCAAATGATGATAAGAGAGGACCAAAGAATGAGGCCTCTATAGTTAAGTCCACAAAGGACAACAAGACAAGCACACTGGAAAGGAGTGGATAGCAATGCAATTAACAGGGACCAACCATGCTAGTCGTGAGGTGGTATGAGAATACAAAGCTAAGGGCCGTACTGCCCAAAGCTGCTACCTATATACTGCGCAGGAGCTGGCTTTCAAGCTGAGCTCCTGGCGAACCCTAATACATGAGAGATAAGCATACAGCTTATCCTCCAATAACATTCGTCCATCAGTGATACTCCACAAGCCCCACAACATGAGGCGAACAGCCATAAGGGCAATCAGTGATAAGAGTCATAATGACTCACACAACAGAGATAACACTCAGTATAGTAGTCCATCAGAAATATCCATCAGAACCCTGAGATAAGGGCCTGGAACGACCTCGGCTTCTGATAAGCCGGCATGGGCATAAGCCCGACCCGGTCACATGACTGGAACTTCCCACAGTCACGTGAAACCCGAACATATTCTTATCACGCGATGTCTCGCGGCACGATATTCTTTGCTTGCCTTCGCAGGCAGCACGCACCCTTCACGTGCACCGAATGTCACATGACTGCGATGGCACATACGTGACAAAACCCCTGACAATAACTAGCAGGGCACAACCCGGTGGGTAACAGTCAGCGGCAGGAAGCTCAGGCGAGCAACGGTGGGTGGGTGGGTGCACAACACAGGCAGGCAATGGTGATTGGGCCGTGGCTTGGGCATCCCAGGCAGTGGAGGGCGAGCAAGCAGGATGCGGCAGCAACAAGGGTGGGCGGGGTAAACAAGCGGCGTGCAAGATGTTCGGCCCCCACACACCTATGGTACTTTGTGTTTGCGAAATTAACTACTTTAACTTACTTACAAGTCCAATCTTTTACTTTGAAGCCCGGAAAAGCAAGGTCGTTGTCGATAAAATCGACCCCTAGTAACCTGTAATGGAACCGAGATACTCGCATCGATCCTTGCCGATCGATCTGATCTTAGATGAGTCGGGGTCTAGTTTGAATGACGCGAGACATGGTGCGAGAAAAAAAAATCGAAAACAAAATTTAACAGGGGCATATTTCGTACAAAATCGTCCTAATCGACGAACTTCCCACTGGGCCTCAATGGGCGCTATCAACGGCTGGATCCGAGACTAGTCATCACCACGTCGTACTGCTTGAGAACTAACAATGGATGCGCGCAACACTATGCACATGCGAAAATCAGAAGATTCTGTCCCTCTCCCCTCATGGCGCAATGGATCGACTCGGAAGACTCACAGTGTCCGAGTCCGAGTAGTAGTGAGAAAGTCCGAGAGCGGTCTTACGGACATGGACGACCAAGATCAAAAGAAAAGAAAAGCCTGGGCGAAATACAACGAGGTTCAAGTTGTCTCGTTATATTTTCCTTCGAATTATGCTAGGGTCCTAGCGAGGGCGTAAACGCATAAACTCCGCACAAAAAAGGAGAGCATCTACACCGCGGAGTTTCCCTCGGATCCGGAGCATCTGCTTTTACCGTAACATAAAAGTTCGCGCCCATGACTGGGACCGAAGGCGAAGAGTATCCTCTACACAAGGAGTACCCTTCGAGGCTTCCCCACTGCCACCAGGTTCCTCAAACCCTCTGGGGATGACGAGTTCCAAGGCCGGTAAGCAGCAGGGCTCTCTATCGCAATGCATGAAGGACCCATGAGAGTAAGCGATTCATGTCGATGACGACTCGAACGATCTACGCCGCCCGTCCTCACAAAATTTTTCCCAGTTACGACTTTGCTGGGAAGCTATGGGGCTCATGGCATGATGGAGGGGTTCTCGATTGCGGGTGCATTGTGACACTCAGAATGGTCCTGCAAACCTCGCAAGAATTGTTGCAGTTACGACTTTGCTGGGAAGCCGTGATGCAAAGCTCAGCTCCACTTCACCAGACTTCGTCTCTAGCCTTCTCTCGCCGCTATGTTTCCATCTGGACTACCTGATATCCGCGTCCTCAACCAATTCACTCATTTATAAAAGCTCGACGCTTTGACATGTGAGCTACATCACCCCTCCGACCGCAATGCTTGGGGTTCTCTATTTTCTTGCCTCCGTATCATTGGCAGGTGCACTAGTCCCTAAGGGTTTCAACGCCCGGGGTCTCCCCCCTCAACCTTTTGCGCCAGCCGTCTCTGCTCCAGATTGGCAAGAGCACCACCCCTTTCGAATCTCCCACTCAGATGAGGAACATCCATCTCTGAAGACAGTGTACCATTTCAAGCAGTTCATCGATCATAATGACCACTCGCTGGGCACCTTCTGGCAGCGCTACTGGGTGTCGTGGGAATTCTACGAACCGGGTGCGCATAGCAGCGGAGGGTCTGCTATACTTGACTGATTTTTTGTGTGCTCCGTACTTAGGTGGCCCAATCATTCTCTATACGCCAGGAGAGATAGATGCGAAGCGTGCGTCTGGTGTAGTTCCCCTGGTAAACTCAGAGGCTCACTTACCCAAGGTTACACGGGCTACCTTACGAATGTCACCATTAATGGCCAGATTGCGCAACAGCAACGGGGCGCAACCATCGTGATCGAGCATAGATTTTATGGTCTATCGAACCCATATCCGGATTTGAGCGTGGCGAGCTTCCAGTATCACACCATCGACCAAGCATTAAAAGACCTTGTATTCTTCGCGAAGAATGTGAACCTGCCATTTGCTGGTGGTGATAAGGTCTCACCTGCGTATGCCCCATGGGTGCTCGTTGGTGGTAGTTATTCCGGTATGCTTCACTTACGGTTGTAGTTGTAAATTCAGTCATTGATGTGTTGCCTCAGGTGCTCTAACCGCATACGCGCTTCACGAGTACGTTATTAGTAATAATACTCGTCTCCCGAGGATCTGACCCCATACACGACAGGTATCCCGATGTGTTCTGGGCTGGTTATGCATCGTCGGCACCCGTTCAGGGTATAATGTATGGCTCACGGGATATGACCGCCACCTCAGGACTAATTCATAATGCACAGCGACTTTTGGCAGTATTTCGAGCCAATACGACAGAATATGCCCCAAAATTGCTCCAATGACGTACAGAGAGTAATCCAACTTTGGGACAAGGTCATCGATAGCGGAGATGAGACAACATATAACGAGCTCAAGGTCTTATTCGGCTTGGAGGACGTTGTCCACTCAACTGATGTTGTCAACACATGTGCGTCGCACTCTTGGATTGTGACCACCTAGTTAATGTTGGCCTATTTGGGGTAGTGCGTACTCCGATCTATTATTGGCAAGACCTCACCCCGGTGTCTGGTGGCGGCCTGTTCTACGATTTCTGCGACGCCCTTGAGGTTATCGACGGCACATTTGTGCCAGGCCCAGATGGTTGGGGTCTGGGACATGCACTCACCGCATGGGCAAAGTACAGCAGAGAAGCAGTGTCAACCAGTGAGTAGGTTCAATGGTAGTCCGTGGGAGTTCGTTATCCACTCATGAATCGTGTTGCAGACTGTAGCGGAACAAGCAGCATTGAGTAGGCACACCTATTCTGATGATGCGTATAGATCACTGACAGAGTAATAGCGATTGCCTGAGTACATACTATATGGATACGACGATGTATGATGTTGCCGTTAACAATTCCGCTCGCTCGTGGTGGTGGACTGCGTGAGTTCTTCGACTCTCGGTATTTATATTTATACGACAGATCGCGCACACAGCTGTACCGAACTGGGCTTCTTCACAACAACTGCACCACCTGGGCAACCGACGCTCGTGTCACGCCTACTCCATGTCAAATATGAAGAGGTCAGTACTTCCGGGTGTAAATTTGCTGGACGAGCAGTGGTTGAACGTTGAGCACCTTCGCAGAGACAGTGCAAACAAGTGTTCGGCGACGTGTTCCCGCATGCCATTGCAACAAACAAGGCCTACGGTGGATATGACATCCAGGCGGAGAGGTTGTTTGTTGCGAACGGTCGTCGTGCGTTTCATCTTCCTGTTCTTCCCCTTCCTGTCTGACTGGGGCGTCCTGCAGGTGACCCATGGCGATATGCGACGCTATCCACCGCCAATGTTGAAATCATGAGCACTCCAGAGAAACCAATTGTCGAGAGTGATGGATTCCATTGTTCAGATCTGTCAACTGCAAATGGCCTTGCAGACCCAACGGTGGGGTACGTGCAAACGCAAGGATTGTCGTACATGAAGCAGTGGTTGGCAAAGTGGAAGGAACCAACTACCATCATTACGCAGGCCAAAAGAAACCCAATCGAACTTTAACTTTCTGATACTATCGCTGACCCGATGTTCGGACCCTCTACTGTTTGGCCGGAAACTTCCGATTTCTTGGCCGATTTTTTGTCCAGTCGTATCTAAATCAGATGTGCAATGTCTCGTACCATTTCTGAAGCGGCGCGCGCCAGACCTCTGGTCTACCAACAACCGTTGTTCATTCGCTATATGAATTTCTTAACATACGCAGGTCTCGCCTTTGGAGATAGGAGCAGCGACTACCTTTCTCCGTGTCCTTTTCCGCCTTCACTAACCGATTTGTGGTGACAAATATACGCAGAGAATCGAACTATTAAGCTGCATCACGTACCATCACCCACGTATATCTGTAAGAATTTATCATCGGATTTCTTGTGTCTGGTTCTGTGTCCTGAGTCCCATGTAGCAAGCGGACAACCGCCAACAACAATAGCAAGAATTTCTCCACGAGATCATGATGCGATACCGAAAGGTATAGGCCCGAATTCCCTATACGCGGCACGTCGCTGCGTACTTTCACCTCGACAGCGACTCGGAATAAGTGTCAAGATGGCAGGACACCAGATTGAAGGTGGATCAAATTTTCGATAGGACGTTCACTACACATCGAAATGCACACAGCAGATCCCGAACTTACCTCCACGTATGAGTTCTGAAAGACCTGCACCTACTATAGTTAGTACATGTGCACACTGCAGGATTCTTTTACAGTACCCAAGCTAAACGGGACTAACTACAACACGATAAGGACTATTACCGAGGACACGATTTTGAGATAAGCAGCCAGAACGAGTTAAGCATGTCTAGTCACGCACGATTCGAAGGGCTCCCCGATGACTCGGAAAATTAATCAACGACTCAGACAAGGATGTTTCCACGCATGTTATGTCAATGTCATCGTGTGGGTTTTCCAACGGTCACCACTTATCACATTAATCATAACGGTAAGATGTGGCGGATAGCTGAGCGTGTCGCTTCACTAGCTTCACCGTGGAGCTAATGCTTGTGCCTTGTGTTTTGACTTTTTCGACGTCCGGATGACGTATGCGTCCAATTTAGATGACAATTCGGTAAAATAATATAAGGCAGCGAGGGAAGGGGAACCGAGAAGAAAACCTATGTCGGGGGTCGGGTCGGGGGGAGACTGGATTGCTCGTCCCTTGTATTACCAACAATGTCAACGTCCAGTATGTCACTGTAAATAAACGGTGTAAGTGGGCAAATAAGAATGGCAGCACTAGACGCATCACGATGGACGATTACGGGGCAACGGCTGAAGAATCTCGTCTTCTTCATGAAACAGGTGCCTCGGGAAACCATATAGTCGGTTCCCTCCACGCAAATAGGCTATCCACCGACGGTCCATTGCTGTGAAACTTGGCACTTCCAGCTTCGGAAACTTGCACGCTAAGTGATATCTCCGCGTCTTCTTGAGGCACGCGCTCCTACCGCGAACACACACAACCAAAAGGTCGTGGGTCAGATGCATCACGCGGACGTTCCGGCCCCAACCTGATCCAGTAAGATCGCCCGGAAAGGACATCGGAATTAGCGATAAGATCGATTGAGGGTGATGGCACCGACCTGGTTCTTCCCGAGATTGAAGAAGCCGCGACTCGCTGTTCTCATGACTTGAGTAAAGACAGTCCCGATCCGAATGACGATGGCGGGAAGAAGATGGCTGTTCGAGAATATTATTGAGGCGAGCGTGCGCGGGAGTCGGGACTTGCCGCCGCAGAACGTGCCTGGAGCTCCGCCCTTTCCCCCGAAGACCTCGTACTTGACCTCGTAGCTATCCTCCGCGTCGAAGGGGGAAAGGTTTGAAGTCCTGTGCTAACCGCAGAGGATGTGTGTCGGAAACTTTGAGTTTTCCCGTCTCGGTGCTGAAGACGAGTAGTAGACCATCGTGGGTGAGCGGGCTGTCCTCGCAAAAGACTCGTCTGCCCGATCACGCGGCCATTTCCCATGACTCGGAGGAAGTCAAGTCACAAAACCCTCCAACCGGACGTCATGCTAGTGGTTATTGATAATAGCAAACTCAGGCTCAAGCCAGCTGTCGCGATGCTTGCGGATGTACTACGCGTCAAAGGCTTTGGTGTGTATAGCGTCCTTGCAGGCTCACGCCATTAAAGGGAAGGGACTTTTGTTCTGCACTTGAATGAAGCACTCGTTCTTTCGTCTGGACGACTGAAGTCACCCCCTGTATCAGAATAATGCTCTTGTGTCGCATAGACACACGGTAACGCTTACTGTATCTTCGTGATCTACACTCCCTCACATTTTCCAACGTCGCCAACTTGGTCTGGATCCGATCATACAGTTCGGCAGTATCTGGCATCCACAAAGCGTGGCCACGATAAAGACTTGATAGTTGATCCCGATAAGCTTTGTAGCACGTTATAGCATGATGAAGAGAGTGAGAAACAACGCGATCTGTAGTGTGGTGTCCAACAACCATGATGCCATTCCGTACGTAAGTACTAAATTCCAATTACATGTTTCGATTACAGTAAGACGGATTCTAACCAGCTCGTCGCCTATTATCCATGATAAAAGTGAGTACATGTGCCCTTACAGTAGGAATAACTTAGAGAGAAAATCAAGATACAAAATGATTCGGGAGAGGATTAGTTGATCTTGCTTGTGAGTGTGAGTTGGTGATGCATGCAAAGAGAATACGGAAAAAAGGAAAAGGAAAACGAGGAAAACGAGAAAAGAGAAACGAGGCATTTATTTCATAGTTCAAATTTGTCGTCCATGTTCTGATCAGATATGCAAATCAGCGGGGATCAGGGGGAAAAGCATAAAGCAATCGCACCAGTTTCGAAAGGCTGCTCAGATTTGGCTCCTGAAAGTTGTCCATTTCGCCGTCGAAGCCGTTTCCCTCTTTCTTCTGTTGGCGGGTATATGCGTGCAGCTCACGTGCGTTCTGGTGGAGCGCAAAACTGAAAAAAAAGGACAGACGCGCTTAGATCGGACGACGGAACTAGGGCGGAGAAGTGGCGCACTTGATATGAGACATCATATCGCGATATGATGGGTGAGGATGCTCTTCTGTGGGGTGGTTCGTATAAGGCCAAATTGAATGCGCGAGGAAGAAAGGTGAAGTGCTTACTCAGATATTCGCACAACACCGTCGTAAGCGATCCCAGAGGGCCCTCCCAAGCGCGTTGTGGGTCCGAACAGGCTGATAACGACAACTAATATACGCGTACTGTCAGCTCACCTACACAACACGAAAAAGAAAATACTTGCCGCAACTCGGCGTGCCAAGGGGTCGCTCTTACACCACCCATCGCACTTTACGTTTGACACGGGCGAGTCGTATCGCCTCCGTGTTGGGGACATAAAGCCTATGCCGCTCTGCGGACGCCGGCCACGCGCCGGATGTACCTCCGAGTCCCCCGTGGACCTGCTCTTCTTCACTTTCGTGTCGATTCGCAATTGCGGGGATGGTGATGGGGACTGGTCTGTGGGTAATCGAACGCTGCCGTCGGTGTCCCGAGCGATCACGGCATCAATCAAGGGAAGTGGAGGGCCTGAGCCACGAGCACCGGCGTGCGCCATCGCCTGTTGGCGAACTATTACGGCACGATACAAAGTCAAGGGGCAGAACTATCCGAAGGACAAAACAGGGACGCACCGTTGTTGTTTCGCATTGTCATCGTAACGCGTTCGCCCTTCGAATGCCATGGGACGTAGACGCTGTTACAGTGGTGGTGCGGTAAATCGAGCATAGTTCCCGAGTGACAGGTATCGAACACAGCCTGGAGGACAATCCATTAGGGTCATTCAAACAGAGCAACAAAATCGACGCGCGCCACTTACCAGGAGAAAAGTGTCAGCCGGGAGGGGCTTTACGAGGATATCGTTAAGCTCCTGAATTTAAACAGTGATCAGCGGATGCGCACTTCTCGCGCGTAAATCGCTTACGTTGTCCACAATGCGCTTTATGTCGCTCGTGATAATCACTGTACGTTTCACGCGGATTAGTAAAGAAAGATATGTTAACAGCGAATTGAGCTTTACCTTCGTCCTGTCCATCCTCTTCCACGCTTATATCATCAAATGATTCCTGTTGATCGCTGTGGCCAGAGTCTGCGTGATGGTTAAGCGCACTACATGAATAGAGGCACAGGCAACGCACAAAAGAATGTGAATTTGTCGCCTGACGCAGCGCCATCAACCAGACTTTTCAATTCACGAATCTAAGTCACGTGTCAGCACAGCGAGCACAACGAGGAGGGCACGTCCCACAGACCATATTCTCACGAGTCGGCTGCAGGTGGTCCGGAAAGTCGGGAACGTCCTTGAGCACGGTGATTTCCCCCGGAGAATAACCATAGACGCCTTTGGACGACAAGTCAGAGAGAACGTCGAGTCATGCACGACTCCCTGTGCCGGCCGATAAAATTATTACTCACTGACGAGGAGACTTCTGAACATGTCGACGTCAACATGTGGGTTTTCCAACGGCCACCAATCATCAGATTCACTATGCTTGTAGGAGATGCCGACGAGGAGTGCGCGTCGCTTTGGTGTTAGCTTCGGTAACGGGGGTGTCGGAACCAAGGTCGGCGGTGTCGGACTCAATGTCGGGCCGATGCTCGTATCTTGTTGCTTGCCTTCTTCGATATCCCGGTCCTGAAGACGTTCGCGTCCATTTGAGTTGGTAATTCTGCGGAAGCAGGCTGAGAGGTAAGAGACAATGGTGCTGATAATCGAACCCATGGTCGTAAGGAGGAAGGAGGAGAGGTCGAGTCAATGTGTGTGCTTTATTTTTATTTACAAAGTGCTGTTCCTGGGACGAATGTCAACCAGCAATGTTACTAACTAGATCGGAACCAATTCTCGGCATTTGCCCGATTGCCCTAACTATCGGGATCAATTTTCCAAATAAGGTATTATCAGATAGAGTTGTCGGGGAGGGACCAACATCTGGGACTTGCATCGGAACGAGAACGGAATACTTATAAGACGATACTTTACTACTCAATCCGTGTTTATGCGGTGCGATTGGGGTTGTTCTCGGCCCAAGCTTGTCTTGTCTTGCGTCTGATTCTCTTACTATCCCCTGCGCTCTGCGGCTGTACAGTGCTTAGTTTGCAAGCCCGACACTTGGGAGTGTTCATCACGGTGACCAGCCTAGGAACGACACCAGGACACCATGTAACTGGCATACGTCGATAAAACGGCCCTGGCGTGCCTACCGCTAGGAATTTACGGCTAGCCTTGGCGTGTGTGGGAACATAGCTAACAGACGAAAAGGCAGTGGGCCGCATGCTCACCTCCAGGAGCACAGCGAACGTGAGTGCACAGATTGTGCGATGCTCGTGAGGCGATACATAGTGCTTGTGGCGGACTTTTTTGGAATCGTAAAGATCCTGGTGGAGCGAGATAGTGCGCTTCTAGACTGTGGCCAGTGCAGCGTCTGTAATGCAGTGAATGGAACCTGTGTTCAACAGTCTGCGAGGCAATGAACCTCGCAAGTTAGTGTTCTGTAAGTGCACTGCCTCCTGTCAGTCAACTCGAAACAATAAAACATACAGTATTGTGGGTCAGAACAAGGACTTCTCCGCGTGGACGCCCGCCTCTGGAGGATGGGATTGTTCGGGCAGTGTGGCAGCGCTGTGGATCCCACTGGCATGATTAGGCGCCAACACAGGTTAAATTACAGTAGCACCGCATTTTCGCTGCAGTATCTACTGTATGTTAGCGCGCTCTGTAGGCGCCGATTCCGGGATGAATCCGTGGTGCTGTGGCAGTGAGTAAGGGGCGTCCCGCGGGGATCGCCCGGCCTTCCCGCTGCTCAGACTGGCACACGCAGGGGAACGCGCCATCACTAATAGAATCAGGCAATCCAATTAAGGACAGTCATATCAAGGACGAGATCGTTTGAAATCTAAGCGTCACGGAAGCGAGGAATCAGAAGGGCAAAGGACGCCGCGTCCGCTACCATCTGTTACTGTATTATATATAGGTGGTGGTGCCCGAGTCACGTGCGATTCTCCGTCCTGTAGGCGTGGGATTCCAGCAGCAGCGAGTTTCGATTCGAGACTAGACCGTGACACCCAGCCAGCCTAAGGACTCCTAGACCCGCTCGAGTCATGCGTCCCGAAGAGAGCGCCATTCCGGTTCTGGGACTTCGCCGTCCTCACAGAGAAGAAGGCCCTTTTGGAAGGCACCCATTCTCCAACATCGACTCGAGATCTTGGTTATAGTATCACGAACTTGAAGACTCAATCTTGCCAGCGATTTACTGGCTGGGAGATGTACTGCCGAGTCTAAAGATGCGGCCAGTGTTGCTCGGCTACATCGGTCAGCACCTGCATCCGCATCATTTGGTCAGCATCAAGGCCAGTGGCAATGGGGAGCTCCTTCCCTCAGGACGGTGACTTTAGTGGGTGGGCATACTGCATGTCGCCTTCTCTCTTTCATACTAGTAGCATGCCACGTACCCCGCGGTTTTTCGCTGGATCCAGGGTCGTGGCTCTGCTAGAGCCAGCTCTAGCGTAACCTATCCATCCTACATCGAAGCTACTAGCGCGACAAGGTGAGTCGTAAAGGCTCGTTCGAAGGGCTTTCTTCCAGAGAGGGGATAATGCCCAATAAGCGTTTCTCGTACACCGCCTACGTCGGTGTACTCCACCTTCCCCCCAAATTTATATCCTTCTCGTGTTTGAGCGGGATTCTATTTGGTGATGGCGAATACAACCATGCTGACGAACGAGGGTGTCTATTCCAGCACCAAACTTTGTCGGACAGACTGGCCGCGGCCTCCTTACCACAGTTTCGAAGAGGACGCACTCATTCAGGAAGTTTGGGGGCCTGTGGTTGGCGGGAAGTGAGAACGTGACGTTGGGTGCATGATGACGTTCGCACTGAATTCGTCTGCCCAGTGCTATGAATGCGGTAAGAGAAGTGGAAGAGCGCAGGAATTTTGTTAACTAGAGGTATGTTCTCTGTTGTATTGTATGTGCTACTTGCGTTTCGCCGAAAGTCGGCGGATCATTGACAAGCAGCGCATAGGCTTTCCCGTGATGTCACTTGCGCGGACCGCGGCAATTTTGCCTCAATTGTGAGGTCATTTAGGGTTCCGGGAAAACACATTCGCCTGTCGATATTTTCAGATATAGGACCATCGTTACGGTGGTTTGATTGGCGACCCTTTGGCGAAGCCGAAGGTGAGATCATATACAGTCACGGTATTACTGTACAGTAATTCCAATTCGTTTTGACTCCAATTCATATTGGCTTCATGCCAACTTCGACCTACTGTACTCCTCTTTCTTTCTCTTCTGAATAGCGCATCCAATCGCAATTTGTCCGACCTTCGCATTAATGTAAACCACACAGGATATAGAATCAAACCCTCCGCGGACTTCAGCATCGGCGTGAAGTGTACCCAGGGTTTAACTGTTTTTTTGGGGTTCCGGCTCAACGGTGCGGAAGCTTGTTCACCTCTGTTGATGACCTCATGGTAGCGGCGGAACCTTCTGTATCTGAGCTAGCCACCGCTGGCGACATCGTGAACGAGCTTACAGTGAACTCCCGGATATTGGCGTCTGCAGCCGAATGTCGCCCGGAAATAGTTCCCCGAAAGTCGTCGTCTCCAATTGTGTCGCCCCTACCAAGATTCAAGAAATGCGAGCTGAGCTGGCGGTCCTCGGTCCTCTGGCGCCCGAGCGCCGCAGCTTTCGCGGATGAGCGGCGCGCGAACCGCCGGAGTTGAGGTGGGAAGCGGGAGAAGGGCTCTCGCGCAGGCTCACTTCGGTTCATGGGTTCCAGGGTCATCTGGGCTCTGACCAGCTATTCGATTCCTGATGTCCGGCGATGTCTGCCATGGATCACGGCCTGCGGTTTTTGGTCTGGACCGCGCTGACTGGCTGTACATCGCCTTCCTCAAAACCTTTGCGGTCTTGCGATGATAGGTCCATGGTTGATGTGGGAAAGGTTTTATCAATGAAAGCCGTCGTCGTAGTGACTCCGCTGACTCGAGGGCTACGCACTGCGCTCCCGCTTACTAGTAGATTGCACCATCGCTGTTCTTGTTATGTCCAGGGAGGTTCATGGAGCTCCCGCAGGCCTTAGACCTCCGAGGCCAGGGGAAGAAATTTCCGTGTGGTCGCTCTGGCGGAGTTGACGCTAAGGCAAGTTCCTGTAATTTGCGGCAAGTAACGTGCGGCAAAGAATGATCTATTGTATCATCATCATTAATCGCCATCGCAGTATCCATATCATACAATCGATCCTTACTCGTGCTTAGTGCCGTAACCGAGCCTGATTCAGATGCAAGTGGTCTCAGCATGACCTTCAGGGCGTAGCGCCTCCTCCATGCGGTACCAGTGGTCTGCCTCGTACTTGGTTCTTTTGACAGTTGCATTATAATACTTATTCTACTATACTAACTTACTATGGTAGCCGTTCGCGCTAACGATTCACACCAAACAGGAAGACCGATCGACCAAACCGGGACCACCCGCTCAAATGCTGATGGTACGAGGCAGCCGAGGCTCACAAAAATCCTGATATTCAAAGCGGCGTCCGTGATTTGGGCCTTGAGATGCGAAAGGATAATCCGTGGCACAGTATACACGAAACGGGAATCTGTAGCTAGATGGCGAAGAATACTAAACAGGAGTCTGTCTGAGGACACTATGATAATAGCAACAAGAGTGTTACGCAAAAATTACATAAAATTAATCATAACACCTGGGGATAAGTCCATGGCGAAACGGCGAAACACCAGACAAGTGGTTAAGTTGAGGAAAGGGTTTTTAGTGGGTACAAACTACAAGGTGACCCCGTTGCAGTCCGAGTCTACACTACCCCCCAGAGGGCGTCCGCAAAGCATTTTTAATCCCTTATTTCTCGAACCTCCCTGGGGCCACATCTGTGCGTTAAGTAAGGCTGTTAGATGACTACTGTAAGATAACGCGCAGCTAAACCCATGGTAGAGGACTGTGAACCACGAACAGATAACTGGGTTCGAAAAAAAAAGAGGGACCCTTGAGAGACCCTCTAATATGAGCTCTAGCCGTAGTTATCTTTTAGTTTTTTGATTCCAAATTTATATCCCGCTTATACAACAATGGTGCGGCGCACAGTAGTAGCGGTCAAGGTAGCGGTTGTGACGCAGGTGGAGCCTGGCACGTAGGCATAGTGGCGAGGCCCTTTGGCAGGGTAGGTAGAAGATATGGCGAGCGGTGTGATGTATAGTACGAACAGTATATGAAGGGACAGTTAAAACCGTACCCAGTCTCATACGTAAGGACGGTTTGAACCGAACCTAACCCGAAAAGCCTCCTATCATGAACTCGTCACGCTCCTATCCCCGCTTTCGAGCAGCCGTGGATATCTCATTACCATCCTGATATATCGCTTGTCAAGAAAAAAAGGAAAGTCCTCTCTCAGACTCGGGTAGCTTGTCAAGCCGAACTGGCCGTGGAGAAACGACTGACATGGCCGCGCGGAATGCGCTCTATGTCTTGGCGTGTCCCAATTGGATTGCAGGAGGTTAAGCGGAAATTTTTATGTCAAATCACCGCCCATGGCATCCGTATAAATGGGCGAATCAACCTTTGGTAGTTTGCCAGTGGCACTTTCGTGGTCATTTGGTCCTCAGTCTCCGTCGGCAATGGTGCTGCTATACGCTCTTGCTTTACTGCTCCCTGCTGTCACAGGGTGTTTATGCTTCCATAGGCCCCATTGCCAAACTCGACATTGTTAATAAAGTTATATCCCCCGACGGGTACACTCGCTCGTGAGTCTCACGCGGTCGCGACCAAAAACATTTACGGAAATTGCAACTCTATCAGTGCTACCTTGCAGGGGGGGTATTCCCTGGCCCTATAATACGTGGAAAAAAGGTCAGGCTAAAGAAACCTTCCCTTATATTTGTTCTGATTCAGCACTCAGGGGATACCTTCTCGATCAATGTCACAGACCATTTGGAGGATACGTCCATGGACCTCGCGACTTCTATTGTGAGACCTGCTTTCGTTCAGAGCGTCGTAGAGTCTCGGATGCATAGCCAACAGCATTGGCACGGTATATTCCAAAAGGGTACGAATTACGTCGACGGCGTTGCCTCAGTTACTCAGTGTCCTCTCGTGCCGGGCGAGAGCTTTCTCTACAAATTCAACGTATTTGACCAAACGGTAATTTTTCATGCATAACTCACAGAGTTACGAAGATTACATGAGGAACAGGGGACATATTGGTATCACGGCCATTTCAAGAATCAGTACTGTGACGGTCTGCGTGGGGCACTGATCATTGAGGACCCCGATGATCCTCAGCGCTACCTATACGATATCGATGATGGTACGATAGCCTCCGAATTAATACTTCGCCGACTCGGATGTGACCGTTTCACCCTAGATTCCACTGTTATTTCGCTTGCGGATTGGTACCACGCCTTTTCAACGGTTCCACCAACATTCCAGTAACTTTGAGAACGTCTTTAACAGCTCGTCGCTAATAATTTTCTAGTGCCTTTAACTCCTCCTGATCAATGGCAAAGGTAGCTATCCGGGAAATCCTAGTACAGACGTTGAGCTTGCTGTTGTGAATGTACAGAAAGGACAACGGTCAGTTCGTGAACTCGCCCTCGTCGGCACGTTCTCAGCACACAGTATCACAACAGTTACCGATTCCGCTCGTGTCCATGTCTTGCGCTCCTAGCTTCAACTTTTCTATTGACGGGACATAACATGACCGTCATCGAAGTGGACGGGAATAACGTTATGCCTCTGCAGATCGATTCGCTTCAAATCTATGCTGGTACATATCACCAGGGTTATTTACCTGAACTATGCTGATTTCCGTCCGAGCAGCTCAACGCTATTCAGTTGTTGTAAGATGACCATGTCTATCCTAGCAAAGGGAGCATCGAATGACGCGTTGACAGGTTCAAGCCAATCAACCCGTTGGCAATTATTGTAAGTTTGTTAGTCCATTAGGTTCGGGTGGAGATTTACGCAAGCAGGGATCCGTTCACTTCCCAATGCTGCGGGTCAGAATTTCAGTGGCCTCAACAATCTCGCAGTTCTTCATTATGCTGGCGCGGCGAAGGCGAATCCCACTTACGATCCCACATCTGACGTCCCAGTCAGCCAGATGCTACTCGTTGAAACAAATCTTCATGTATGCAGTCATGAGATTATTACGTTGAAGTGGCTAACATTTCCGTGTCTAGCCGCTCACAAACTCTCCTGTTGTAAGTTTTACTAAGTTTAGCACCTTCACTCCCATCAATAGAACCATCCGTTTCAGCCCGGAAATCCTGTTCCTGGCGGCGCTGATATCAACATCAACCTGGCAGTAGTACAGGTGCATTCATTTCTGAAAATGTGGTTACTGTGACTACTCTCACACATATACACTGCAGAACACAACCGTTAATGAAT
>WITN01000461.1:0-69550 GCA_015025155.1 Lactarius quietus
ACAAGGTCAACACCAAGCGCGAAAGGCCCCCTTGTTACCTATCACACCAGTACCAGAAGCATTACCATTCCAAACGGTAGCAATGGACTTTATCGTCAAGCTTCCGGAGTCCGAAGGACACGATTCTATCCTAACCATAACAGATCACGATTGTACCAAGATGGCGATCTTTATCCCTTGCCAAGAAACCATAAATGCGGAAGGAGTAGCCCAACTGTACTTCCAACATGTATTCCCTCGATTTGGACTCCCAATAAGGTCATCAGTGATCGAGACCCAAGATTTACGTCCAGATTCATGAAAACCCTCTGTAGACAATTGGGATCCAACAAAACATTTCTACGGCATTTCATCCACGAACCGATGGACAATCGGAGAGGACTAATCAATGGCTCGAACAGTACCTTCGGTTTTGGGTCAACCAACAACAAGATAACTGGTGTCACTACCTGCCACTTGCTGAGTACGCTCATAACTCGTGGAAGAACGAAACCACGCGGATGTCCCCGTTTCAAATCCTTATGGGACATAATCCGAAAGCGCGGATAACGGAGAATGTATCCCTTATGCCTAATGTGGCCCTACGCATGGGCAATGGAAACAAGCACGGAAGAAAGTGGAAGAATCAATAAGGCAAGCGCAAGGCCGATGGGCGCAAGCTAGGCGTCAGGGCAGACATTCAAAGAACAAGAAATGGTATGGTTGGAAGGGCGCAATCTAAGGATAGATCAACCATCAGCCAAATTAGCCCCGAAGAGGCATGGACCGTTTCAAATTATTAAGGTACTATCGCCCGTCAATTATCAACTGAAACTACCACCCCAATGGAAGATTCACGACGTGTTTCATGTTGACCTCCTGACCCTTATCGTGAAACAGAATTCCACGGGCGAAACTTCGAAAGACCACCACCTGACCTAGTGGACGGAGAAGAAGAATACGAAGTGGAGCGAATCCTAGACTCAAGACGGTATGGACGAGGGCGTAAACTCCAATACCTCGTTAAGTGGAGAGGATACCCCGACGCAGAAAATCAGTGGGTCAACTGGGATGACATGAGCGCTAATGAGGCAGTGGAGAAGTATCAGCAGACTCGAAACGAAAGCATATAAGGAGACTACATACCGACGCTAATTCCCCAGACCCTAGCATGACAACTTCCCAGATGAACTCAGCATCACAGCCGTCGACCCCGCCTCTCCCGACCAACAACCCCCGACTCTCCGGGGCAGTATTTGCCATATCTGGATCTGAGTTCAATGACCCCGACGTCCAGGAAGCTCTACGCCATTTCAGCTACGTCCCCTCCTCGTGGATCACACCCACCACTTCCAACAGTACGAGTACTCGTGCCCCCTCTCCTGAAGAGATCGACCCGTACAACGAGTCACGAATGGCAGACTACGCCATCCGGGTCCAACGCGAACGGCGACCCCTACCCCCTTCACCCTCGACTCCGATCCCCTTGCTCGCATCGAGTTCCTCCAGCAAGGAATCCAAGCACACGTCGATGCTTACACCGCTCACACCGCAGAGCTTGTCCCCACTCACGAGCCCCTCGCCATCACCACCTCCACAACCTCCACTCCCCCACTCCCCATCCCACCACCTCCGGAGTACGACGGTGTGGGACAGGTATATACAGACCAGCGGGGGACGTATTCCTCTTCCCCAGTACCACTCACAAACCCCTACCCGACGACGAGCCAAGAAGCCGTTGCGTTACCGCCTAACCCAAGTGCAGAAGGATCAGGAGGATATTACACTCCTGACTTCACTCGAGACCCTTGGGTGACGCGTGACGAGAAGCGCGACTGGGAAGCTCAGGGCCACATTACACCGCCGCCAGACGGGTTCAACGTGAACCGGGGGACTGACTATGTACCCATGCAGATCTCTGACGGCTATGGTGTCAAGTGGCCGGCCAAGTACACGAAGGTCACTTTTGGTGACAATCCCTCTGTACAGGGTTACCTGTCTGGGGATCCACAGTTGTATACAAGTCGACTACTGGCTACACCATGTCGAGATCTAGAGACCGTACCTCGCTACGCGGATGCTGACCTGTACCTTCTCAAGGGAGGGTATCCCTTCCGCGAAGAAGTTGACATGACTTTGGACTGGGACGGTGACCAGTCTCTCAAGGCCGAAGTTTGTCGGTACCGGTACACCGAACTCGAAGGACGACGACTGGCCCAAGAGCTGGTGGATTTGGAGAAGCGGGTGTCAGACAACATGCTCGACTCGTGGGCCACTGTACGACGTCTCCAGGAAGCTGATGCGGTTGAAAGGATTGCTGCAGCGAACAAGAAACAGAAGAAGCGTCGAGTGGCCCTGCTTAACGAGGTGCTCACCAAGATCGAGGCGTTGCAGGAACGGGACGTTCCACCTAGGAAGGAGGTGATGTTACGATTAGCCACGCGTGTCACCTACGTTGACCGTTTGGTTTGAACTTTTGCCACAGTCTCCCGTATCAATGGACTATCAGTGGGACCATTTTCACATTTTGATTCGTACCTCTTACGTCCCGCGCGCCCTCTCGTACCCGTGACTCCTGATTACTTACTAAACGCCTTCTATCTCGTTTGGTGCGGTTCCATATGACATCATACTAGTACAAGTACTAGTAGTATTGGTGGCGATCCTAGTACCGCAGCTTCCAGTAGTGGCGTAGCTCGATTCGTATTTAACATGTACTTCTAACGAACAAGGACCTTAGGTCTGAGTTCTTGAATCTCATCGACTTCACACTGTCACATCCTGCGGGCTGCATCCAAGTCCAGTCGACTTGTCAGTTCCAACCTTCTTTTCTACGACGATCGGAGATACTTCGTATCCATTCCATTGCTCGTATATTCACTACTCCGCCTAGGGTAATACCCTACGCTCTCGCATACTGTCATCGCCATATCCACGACCCTCATCGGGGGAGGTTTGGCAATCGCTACGCCAACATCGACACACGAACCCCTCGCACAATCGTACTCCACGCTCGCCACTCAAGTCGAGTCGATACATCCAGTCGAACGTAACACTCTAGCTTGGTCTTCTTGAATCATCACCATCTTGTCGTCTTCATTCATATCTCGTCTTTTTCATCTTGTCTTCATCTGTCCAGTCTATCGACTGCAGGATTATTCTTCGACTACCCTAGTGTCCTTGAGCGACCTAGAGGCTGAGTGACAAGCTATGTCACCTGTTCTTGTCTTACGCAAAGTGGTGCCACACTCACAAAGTCCAAGTCAGACTGGCGTTAGGTGATAACGCTACAGTATGTATAGGTTTCAAGCATGCGAATACATGGCTTGCAGATGTGCATGTTTGCACAGACCCACACATTATGGGTGTACTTGTGGGCAATGAGAATGACCTCACACAGGAACGATGGAGGTCTCCGAGGAGGAGGATGATCAGTTTATAAACATGTAATAGTAGATAGTTTAATAAAGTACTGTAAACCAAGTATACGGAATTTAAAATAAAGCACGGAATTGTGCTATTCGACACACATCACAATCATCGAGTGAAGTGGCTGCATTCCCACACTCTCGTCTCAGTTCCTTCCAAGTCTTGTCTTGCTTGATCTCTGTTGATCTCTGGTTAATCTTGGCTCATCCACTTGCTCTACTGCTCTAATTCCTTTTGTATCACACTCTACTCTATCTACCATGGCTGGATCTAGGAAGAGGGCTCCCTCTAACCCCAAAAGGACTCCAAAAAGGCCAAGGACTGCGAAAAATCAGGGTCAACAGCGTGACCTTCCTGGTGGGCCCTGGAGATGTCCTTTCAGCTTGAAGGTAGGTCTTTGGTGACATAATATGTGCATGAGCTTATGCTGTGGTTAGTTCCACCACCAGATACCCTTCAGGCACCAGTTGCACCATGCTGTGTGCACTTTGAGCAGGATGGTTCATCTCCTGCTCCTGGTACCTCAGCTGGCCCTCAGATCATCTTGGGCAAGAGGGGGATGTTTTTTCGGCCTCTACCCCTGTTCAACATCCCAACCAGGTAAGTCTTTATTTTATTATCTTTTTATTCATTTAATTAACAAATTTAATGAAGGAGATGTTCACTCACCTCCATGTGAGACATTTAACCTCAATGATGTATCAGGTGGCTCTCAAGAGGATGCCACTGATGCTGCAGTGGTGCCTGATGCTGGCCCAGCCACCCCAAGCCACTGTCAGAGAAGAATTGCAAGACAGGCAAAAGCTGGCTCTAGGTGTGGCAAAGCTGCTGAAGATATTAGTAGGTTCTTTGTGGCTGATGATGCTGGGAAAAGGATGTGCAATTTTTGCTTGTAGGCCTTTTTTATGATTTAACTTTTAATAAACTAATAAATTTATAGGGATCTTAATGACAAGAATCCAGCTTCTGTTCACCATTACAGTGGTGGTACAGCTACAAGTAACTTGCAGTCCCACCTTCTCAGTAATCACTCTGCAGAGTGGGTTAGTGAGTGTAAAAGGCTGAATATTACACTGAGTGGCAAGGAAGGAGAAGAGGCCTTAGCACTTTACACAGGCCTTCCTCTCCAGCATCAAGCTAAGGCCCGGCCCCATTCTCTCAAGATGCCTTTCTTGATGGATTGGTTCAATTTATTGTTGCAACTAATCAGGTTTATTTTTATTTTTAAATCCACTCATTTACTAATTATTATTTTTAGCCTCTTAGGATTGTGGAGAGGGAGGAGTTTAGACAGCTCTGTCTCATGCTTCACCCTGAGCTCAGAGAGGTGGATATCCCTCATCGGACCACTATGCACAAGCGTATTATCCAGACAAGTGAGGAGGTACTTGCTAATTTGTCTCAGGACATTATTTTAAGGCTTGACTAAATTTTTGTGTGGAAAAGCTAACTTTTTATTTAGAAAACCGTGTTGGACAGGTCTCTTTTACCACAGATCTGTGGTCTGACCCTGATCTTAAGTCTTACATGGCTGTTACAGCCCATTGGCTACAGCTGGTTCAGCTGCAAGGTGGTCAGAAGAAAATAACCCTTAGAGCTGACCTTATTGGATTTGTCAATGTTCCTGAGAACCACACTGGACAGAAGTTAGCCGATATCTTCTATTTTATCATTGACAGAATGGATCTTGAAAGCAAGGTAATTTTTTCTTTAATTATTGAAATTTAGCTGACATGTTTCTTTTACAGATTGGTTGGGTGACAACAGATAATGCATCCAACAACTTCACTATGTTGCAAAGCCTAGAAGGTCTCATAAAGGAAGATGTCCCCAACTCTGAGTTTTCTGCAAATTTCTGTCACATTAGGTGAGTAACTGATGAATAAAATATACTTTCTAACTCTTTTTAGGTGCTTTGCTCATATTGTAAACCTCACTTGCAAAGCCATGATTGAAAAATCAATGGAGAGGGGTGATGGGTATGATCTGGTTAAGAGGCTTAGAGAGGCAATTGCTCATGTGAGTCTACTTTTATTTTTTTTGATTCATAAGCTTATTTTTTAAAAGATTCGCTCCTCATCACTGAGGCGCAACCTCTTTTCCAGAATCTTGGTGGACCAGAAGAAGAAACCCTTGCAATTGATTCATGATGTAGAGACAAGATGGTCATCAGTCTATTTGATGATTACTAGAGCCATTGAGTTGAGATCAGTATGTTTAAATTTTAATTCAATAATTTAAAGATTAATTCTTGAGTCAGGGGATTGATGCATTTTTTGGGGAGTCTGACATGCATGGATTGACTCATGAGGATTGGGGAGAGATTGAGATGATGGGGAGAGTTCTTGAGGTATGTGTATATTGTCTGCTTCTAATTTTGTGTTGATTTCTCTATCAGCTCCCTCACCTATTCCAACAAGCACTGTCTTATGAGAAGACACCAACTCTCTGCTACACAGTTCCTGCATTTGAGGGCTTCCTGTCTTCTCTGAGACAGTTGA
Organism: Lactarius quietus; assembly: GCA_015025155.1. NCBI lineage: Eukaryota > Fungi > Basidiomycota > Agaricomycetes > Russulales > Russulaceae > Lactarius > Lactarius quietus. The sequence goes on from WITN01000461.1 coordinate 5,910, forward strand.
AGACAGATGAGTATAGAGCTGAGTTCATTATTGATGCAGGAATTGAGAAGTTGGAGGAATACTATCAACATACTTTGGACAACCCAACATACTCACTTGCAGTTGGTGAGTAGTCTTCTTATAAAGCTGAAAAGTTGCTTATGTAAATGAGAGCAGTTCTCAACCCTGTTTCAAAGCTTGAATGGTTCAATGAGAACCATTCAGCACACTTTGCAGCTCATGTTAAATCTCAGCTTCTTCAGGCAGTAAGCACTCTTAATTTTTAAGACCACTTCTCAACTAAAGCCCTGAGCAGCTTAGACCTTTGTATGCATCTCCAGAACCATCTGATCAAGCCTTCACTCCCCCAGTTAGAGACTCTTCAGTTGCCCCTGCATGTGATATGAGGTCTACTTTATCACACCTTGGTCTGGGCAAGAAGGGTGCTGTGACACAGGCCACTTCATTGGAGGCTGAAGTTGAGAACTACCTAGCTGCCCCAGTTGCATTCCATGAAGATATCATTCAGTTTTGGCAGGTATGTGACAGTGTCTTATGAGTTGGGCATTAACAACAACTTAATGCTAGGACCACAAGCAGCAGTGGCCAACACTGTACAAGCTAGCCATGGACTTGATGCCAGCTCAAGGGACCTCAGTCCCATGTGAGCGTGTTTTCTCTGCCAGCAAGGAGACAACCACTGCTAGGAGGAACTGCCTCAAGCCAAAGATTGTGGAGGCAACACAGATACTTAAGTTCCAGGCAAAGTATAAGAGGGGGATGAACTTTACTGAAGGGATTGCCATAGATGAAGAGTTAAATGACCCGGAAGAAAGGGAGGATGTCAGAGGTATTGATGATATAAGGGGTATACTCAATAGCATGTGTGAAGAAGCTGAGTAGATGGAAATCGTTTTTGTTTGAAGTATATGTACAATGCCAGTGTTGCTATGACTTAACTCACATCTTTTGCTACCTTGAAGAGTGAAATAGTGAAAGCTCTCACCACCACCCTGTCATGCTCATCACCACCCTGTCATGCTCACTGCCACCCTGCATGCTCACTGCCACCCTGCCTTGCTCACCACCACCCTGCCATGCTCACTGCCACCCTTCCATGCTCACCCCCACCCTCCACCTCACCCCACCTCCACCCTCACCCCCACCCTCCCACCCTCACCCCCACCCTCCCACCCTCACCCCACCCTCCCACCCTCACCCCCACCCTCCCACCCTCACCACCACCCTCCCACTCTCACCACCACCATCCTCCCACACTCACTGCCATCCTGTCACCCTGCCACTGTCGCCCTGTCACCATCACTGTCACCCTTCCACCCTTGCCTTCATCCTCTCACCCTTGCCCTCACCCTCTCATTCTCACCTTTACTGATGTTCTCACCTTCACTGATATTCTCACCCTCTCACACCCCTTTACACCCTGTCCTTCTTACCATTGCTGTCACATCTTCACTGAGACTGTAATGCTTACCTGAGGGTGAAGCAGATGGAGAGGATGAAAAAGACAGAAAGGGTGAAGAAGGGGATGAGAGGAAGGTGAGAAAAGGGGAAAGCAAACAAGGACAGAGTGAACAGTAGAAAAAGGATGAATAAGAGCAAGAGGGGGATGAGAACAAGGGAGAATGAGAATGAGGGGGTGAGGATGAGGATGGGAAAAGGAGTGGGAAAAAAGACAAAGAGGATGAAGAAAAATGCAAGGATGAAGAAGAAGGCAAGGGTGAAGAAGATGGAGACAGCAGGGGTAAAGAATACAGAGAGGGTGAACAAGAGTATGTGTGAGTATGAGAGAATGAGGGTGAACAAGAGAGTGGAAGAAGAAGATGAAGAGGATGAAGAAGGCAAGGGTAAAGAATATGGAGAGGGTGAACAAGAGGGCAAGGATGAAGTTCATGGAGAGGTCAAAGAAGAAGGTGAGGGTAATAAATACAGAGGGTAAAAAAGAGGAAATGTGTGAATGAGAAGGAGAAGGAGAAGGAGAAGGAGAAGGAGAAGGAGAAGGAGAAGGAGAAGGATGAACAAGAGAAGTTGAACAAGGAGTACAAGAAGAAGACAAAGATGATGAAAAATAAGGCAAGGGTGAAATGGATGAAGGAAGTGAAGAAGATGGTGACTGTGAAGAAGATGGTGACTGTGAAGAAGAGAGGAAGGGCAAAGAGATGGTAAGGGTGAAGAAGTGGAGAGGAGAGTGAGCATAAGAAGGAGAGGGGGAATGAGGGTGAGGGCATCCTTCTTGACCTCTTACCACCACCATCCCCTTGTGAGCCCCCTCGCCATGTTGGCTGGGGTCCCTCCCTGGGTGCTTTGGTGACCATTGGTGGCGAGACCCAAGGTCAATCATTGCTCCTTCAAGGGGGGCATCGCGGTGTGGGTTCACTGCATCCTCCATCCCCCCCAACACCCTCTTCTTCGTCGGGGCTCTCCTCCCCCTCATCACCATTCTCCATGGGGCCTTCACCCCCCATTCATTCCCTCTACCCAGGGCTGATCCTCCCCTGGTCATCAGTCTTGCTGGGGCCTCCACCCCTGGCGCTCTATGGTCCCCTCATCGGGACCTCTTACCTCACTTTCGTTCAGCTTGCTCGTGGTCCCCATGCTGGCAAGGGGGCCCTGCGTTCATGCCCACTCCCTGCCGGGATGGGAACGGGCTGTTGTGGAACCGCTCGGCGTGGGAACACACTGGATGCTGGCTGTCCCCTCTAGACTGTCCATCTGGCGTGTGAGTGGATCCTGTAGGGCCTGCGGCCTCTTGGCGTAAAATACCCCCAGACGTAGGTGCCAGTTGCTTCAATGCTCACAGCTCCCCTCTAGTGAAGTGCGGTGGGCGTATGGCGAGTGGATCCGGGGTTCTACTCCCCCGATAACCTAGCTGTTACCACCTCACAACCCTTTCAGCGACAAAGGCAGGGCTACGGTCCCACAATGGGTGTAAGTACACCGCAGTCTCAGTACCTGAGCGGGTGTATGGTAGGGCAACGGGTTCCTCTGCGGTGTGGGTATACTTCTGACCTGTTCAAGCGTGACAACCCATTTCCGGGCCTCTGTGGCGCTCCACATGCCCACCCTCATGCATCATGTCTTGGGCGCACTGCCCTTGACACTCACCCAGGGCTTTTTTGCCCCTATCATGGTCTTTTCCATCCCCCACCCCCCTCTCGGCGTCTGACACCCACATTAAACTCGTATTCACACCTCGTCGCACCTGGCTTTCCCCCACGGGTTGCCCTACGCCCTTCGGGGCTTCACTCTTTCACACTTCCCCCTGGGGAATCTCACTCTCTTCGACGGGCAGGCTAGCCTATCTATCTTTGTCACCGGAGGAACGTCGTATCAACGAAACATAGGTCGAAGGATCGCTGGTGGCAGGTCGGAGGGCTTGTACCCTTGGGTGGGTAGCCGATGATGACACCCAGCGCAGTGGACTCCGAGGAGGCTTGAGGGATGATGTGCTGGTGGGTACGTACAAGATAGTTAGCACGCTTGTTTGGACAAAGTAGTTACTTGTAGCTACGACCGCACTTAGTCTCGGGCTTGTACAGCGGAATATAAACTGGTATTAAAAAAAAAAAAAAAAAAAAAGAAAATGAGGGTGAGGGGAGGGTGAACAAGGGAGATGATGAAGATGGTGAGGGTTAGAAGACAGAAACGGTGAGAAGGAGGGTGTAGAAGAGGGTGAGTGTGAAGAAGAGAGTGAAGGTGAAGAAGAGGGTGAGGGTGAAGAAGAGGGTGAGGGTGAAGAAGAGGGTGAGGGTGAAGAGAGTGATGGAGAATAAGAGACTCCCCCACTCCCTCTTCAGCTTATCCTCTCTCTCCCCATCCTCCCATCACCCACCCTCTACCCATTCACCTCTGTACTTGTCACCCTCCTACTCACTCACCCTCACTCACCACCTCCCCATCCCCATCCCCATCCCCCTTCCCCCTCACCCTCTGTTTCCCCTCCCCACTCACTCTCACCCTTTGTCTTCCCTCCCCCCTCATCCTCATCTTCACACACCATCTCCCTCTCACACACCACACACCATCTCCCCTCCACACACCATCTCTCCCTCACACACCACCTCCCCTCCACACACCATCTCCCCCTCACACACCATCTCCCCCTCACACACCATCTCCCCCTCCCATCACCCACCCTCTACCCATTCACCTCTGTACTTGTCACCCTCCTACTCACTCACCCTCACTCACCACCTCCCCATCCCCATCCCCATCCCCCTTCCCCCTCACCCTCTGTTTCCCCTCCCCACTCACTCTCACCCTTTGTCTTCCCTCCCCCCTCATCCTCATCTTCACACACCATCTCCCTCTCACACACCACACACCATCTCCCCTCCACACACCATCTCTCCCTCACACACCACCTCCCCTCCACACACCATCTCCCCCTCACACACCATCTCCCCCTCACACACCATCTCCCCCTCACACACCATCTCCCCCTCACACACCATCTCCCCCTCACACACCATCTCCCCCTCACACACCATCTCCCCCTCACACACCATCTCCCCCTCACACACCATCTCCCCCTCACACACCATCTCCCCCTCACACACCATCTCCCCCTCACACACCATCTCCCCCTCACACACCATCTCCCCCTCACACACCATCTCCCCCTCACACACCATCTCCCCCTCACACACCATCTCCCCCTCACACACCATCTCCCCCTCCACACACCATCTCCCCCTCACACACCATCTCACCCTCACACACCATCTCACCCTCACCCTCCATCACCCCCTCCCCCCTCCCCCTCACCCCCCTCACCCCCTCCCTCTCACCAGGTCACCCTCACCCCCTGTCACCCCCTCCCCCCTCACCCTCACACTCCATCTCCCCTTCCCCCTCACCCTCACACTCCATCTCCCCTCCCCCCTCACCCTCACACTCCATCTCCCCCTCCCCCCTCACCCTCACACTCCATCTCCCCCTACCCCTCACCCTCACACTCCATCTCCCCTTCCCCCTCACACACTGTCTCCCTTCCCCCCTCACCCTCACACACTGTCTCCCCTTCCCCCCTCACCCTCACACACCATCTCCCCCTCCCCCCTCACCCTCACACACTACCCCTCCCCCTTACCCTCACACCATCTCCCCTTCCCCCCTCACCCTCACACACCATCCCCCTCCCCCCTCACTCTCACACACTACCCCTCACCCTCACCCTCACACACCATCTCCCCTTCCCCCTCACCCTCACACACCATCTCCCCTTCCCCCCTCACCCTCACACACCATCTCCCCCTCCCCCCTCACCCTCACACACTGTCTCCCCCTCCCCCCTCACCCTCACACACTGTCTCCCCCTCCCCCTCACCCTCACACACTACCCCCTCCCCCTCACCCTCACACACTGTCTCCCCCTCCCCCCTCACCCTCAAACACTGTCTCCCCCTCCCCCCTCACCCTCAAACACTGTCTCCCCCCTCCCCCCTCACCCTCAAACACTGTCTCCCCCTCTCCCCTCACCCTCAAACACCATCTCCCCCTCCCCCCTCACCCTCACCCTCAAAACACTGTCTCCCTCACCCTCACCCTCCATCTCCCCCTCCCCCCTCACCCTCACACACCATCTCCCCCTCCCCCCTCACCCTCACACACCATCTCCCCCCCCCTCCCCTCACACTCCATCCCCCCCCCTCACCCTCACACTCCATCTCCCCCTCCCCCCTCACCCTCACACTCCATCTCCCCCTCCCCCCTCACCCTCACACTCCATCTCCCCCTCCCCCCTCACCCTCACACTCCATCTCCCCCCTCCCCCCTCACCCTCACACTCCATCTCCCCCTCCCCCTCACCCTCACACTCCATCTCCCCCTCCCCCTCACCCTCACACACCATCACCCCCTCCCCCCTCACCCTCACACACCATCTCCCCCTACCCCCTACCCCCTCACCCTCACACACCATCTCCCCCTCCCCCTCACCCTCACACACCGTCTCCCCCTCCCCCCTCACCCTCACACACCGTCTCCCCCTCCCCCCTCACCCTCACACACCGTCTCCCCCTCCCCCCTCACCCTCACACACCATCTCCCCCTCCCCCCTCACCCTCACACACTGTCTCCCCTTCCCCCCTCACCCTCACACACCGTCTCCCCTTCCCCCCCACCCTCACACACCGTCTCCCCCTCCCCCCTCCCCCTCACACTCTGTCTCCCCTTCCCCCCTCCCCCTCACACTCTGTCTCCCCCTCCCTCTCCATCATCCCCTCTTTATGCACACACACACATATTTATTGATTAGTCACGACTACAATATTCATCATTTCTTCCCCACCCTGCCCCACACCACTGCACCCTGCCTTGCCCCACCCAGCCTCACCCCATCCCACTCCGAGTCATCTGATACTCAGCTCTAGCTGGCTAAGCTGAGCTCGAGCCACTTTATTTGGAGTGGCTCGGCTTGGCTCATCCCATTTTGGTCAAGCCATGCTTAGCCCAGCCGAGCCAAGTCTAGCCGAGCCATGGCAACACTAGCCCAAGCCTCTTGTCAGGCAGCAGCCTTATAAGGGAAAGGGTTCATGGTATATTGATGTCCCAGACAGATTGTAATACACCTTCTATGACAACCCTTCTATATAAGTAGACTGGATTGTATGCTACATCTGGAATCTCTGATTCTTTCCCTTTCCAGCCCTATTCTGTCGGAACAGCCATCACTCTTAATAGTGATATTTGATTGCAGATGCAGGAGGAAAACAGTAAGACCAGTTTGCTTGGTCCAGTGGTGATCAGAGCAGTAGGTGTGGCTGCAGGAGTGCCTCTTTCAGATATCAAAGACATTGGTGAAGATGCCAGAGTTGCAGAATCAGATATAACTGCCTCTGTAACAACTCGGAACATCCATCAAGTGGATATAGTACCTGTTGCATAAGATGTTTTTTGCATGACTGGGTGTATTCTATGTGTTGTATACAGATTCGTTGCTAAATATAGTTGTCCCCACTATATGTCTGGAACACCCTTCACGATTTCCCAATTGTTTATCCTGTCATATGTACTCTGGGACGTCCGTCTATCTCCGATGTCGGCCAACATATGAATTATTAAAGATTCTCAAATGTTGGCCGACGTCGGCTGAGTATGAATTACCTGAGATTCTTAACTGTCGGCTGGAGTATCAATCACATAAGCCATGACTAAACATTGGCTGATTGATAGTCATCAGCTTGAGTCGTGCTGTTCAAGGTGCTGTCAACAAGAGGTCATTATCTTGATTGTGGTGGTCGCTGAGTTTTTGTGGTTGGGTAGTTGTCTGAATCTAAGGCAAAAGACTGCATAGCTCTTGAAACAATTGCTTTGGGGGACAGTTAGGGTTACATGCAAACTTGAACACTGCACAAGAGAGCTTGCAAGAGAGCACAGTTGAGTGAGTGGCTGAGGTATGACTAAGAGGAATCTGATTGGTTGAGTGGTACAAAGAAAGTGCAGCGCATAGAATCAAACCCTCAACCTTGAGCATAAAAAATTTGTGTAATAATACCTATTACACCAAAACCACTTCAACTCTTTTTTGCTGGCTGTGCTATATGAGTAGCATTGTTGGCATTGCAGCATTTGCTAGCAGTGATGACCACAGCATCTCATTTGCCCCCTCTCATAGCCTCACATCTAAATAACTTTTTTTTCTCAATTTTTTCTTATCTTGAATCTCAAACCATGCTGGTCACACTGGCAACACCACTGCTCCCACCATGCACTCCTGGCCACTCCCTTGCACTGACCACTACAACTGCCTGCAGCAAGGCCAAGCTTGGATGCAAGCCACCATGCTGCACTGAGCTTGCTGTGATGCAAGCCACTGGGCATGTCATACCCCAACTGCCACAGCAACCAGGTTGCTGCTGCCACCTTGGCCCTCAGGCATGGCCTCTGTTGTATTGAAGGTCACCATGGGCTTTGAAACACCAAACTTCCTCAAGCTGTGCAAGACAACAACAGCCCCCATACAAGATGAAAGCAGCAAGTGACTACTCTACCACATGCTTCCTGAGAAGCAAACAAGTGTGCAGGGGCTTTATGTGTTACGATCCACTCAACCTGCCAGCAAGCAGCACAAGTGTCTGCACGAACATTGGAAGAATTGCCATGATTATTCCAGAGGCGCATACCTGGGAATCACGTGCACAAGAAGACATCGAGGAAGAAGCAGCTGTACGCACACTCATACGGGCAGAAGACGAAAGCTACCTCTCAGAAGAGGAGGCGTATAGAGTCTGCCAGCTTGTGAGTAATATGGTTACTCGCGGTGCATCCCCAGATGCTGGCAGGAAGGTTATTACAGGATGGATGAAGGTCATGTGACGCAGTCATGTGACGAAGTCCCAGGTCATGGAGCTGACCTAATCGATAAGTCACGGGACTTGTAGGATGGAAGAACAGTCCCGGGTCACAGTATGTATCTGACCTAACCCATAAGTCAGGGGACGTTGGAAGAAGCCAGTGGAACTTGGCAGAAGACAGTTGTGTCCTGAAGACGACCAACAATGATACAGCTTGAAGAAGCGTGAAGAACCAGCGGCTTGATGTTGGGATGCACTCCAGTGGGCCAAGGCTTGATGTTGGAATGGAAACCAGCAGGCCGGGTTTGATCCCTTTTTGGGTATGTGTTGAAGATGGATTAGTTCAAGGGGTGCCTGTGTTAGTGCGAGCCATTGCTTACTGACGCTTGGCTGATTACTGTTGTGGATCACAGTTTCTTACTGTTCGCTTACTTATGCAATGAGGTGGGCTTATTGATGCCCCATGGTTGCTTACTCACTGGTTGGAGGTGCTCAGTCACTCATTGGTGGGGACACTTACTTATGGCTTATTGATGCCTTATTCATGGCTTATTGATTATTGACCTGTGAGTCATCATGCTTATTCCTTACTATGTGTTGCTATGTGTGTCGCCTTTGTGGCTTGACAGACAATTACTATAAATACTATACAAGTTGCGCTATGGTTCGCTAGCTTAGTTGTCTTGATATCCACCTGTATTACTCTCAGGAAGATCAGACAGTCTTATAGCAGAGTCATTGTTCAGTGTGACTATTCTTGTTGCCAACTTAAGTGTTAGGCATTGCCACCTTGTAACGAACCTCAAGCTAGGCAGTCTTAGGGGACCTTTTTGGTTGTATTCCCCTTTACAAGTCGTTGACTAAGTTCAGAAGCCATGCGCTTTGCTTAGTGTTGAAGCAAGGAAGCCCCATCGGATCCAAGTCGGATCAACATTCAGTGGAAACATTACATTATGGGTTTTGAGTGCGGATACAATGTCAGTGGTGTGTCTGGCATGTCCATGCCAGTACTTCTTCCCAAAGCCATCAACTGTGATTCTGTGAACCATTACCCTGTGATGACAAGATGACAACGACAACAATGACAGTGGCTACTACGTTGGTGGTGACAGTGGTGATGCAACAACAATGGCTGTGGTGACGACAACTGATGGTAATGAATCAATGGCAATGGCAGTGGTACGGCAGTTGGGACAGGTCCTTGGGACATATTAATTCCAGCTACACTACCTGTACTATTATGATATACATAGTATCTTTCACTAAGTCAGTGGGAAGCTTCAGAAGTAGCAAAAGCTCCAACAGGTGTCTGGAAGCTGTGGGAAGCCATTCTCAGAAGGCTCCAGAAGGGCCAGAGAAGGGGAAGGGCCAGAAGCCAGAAGGAGAAGGGCCAGACATTTTACTGATGTCTGTGCCCATTAGATGAATTGACACTCTTCTCTACCTGTGCCGTGCAGTGCATGCCCTTCAGGTGAGAGCACTGGTACAGGCAATATAGACACCCAAACAAGTGTGCATGTGCAAAAAAAAAATTCATGATTGAGGGACCCCCCCCCTACCCTACCCCAGGTGTGGGAATCCAGTCCTGACAGTCCCTTGGATATAACTCTGCAATGGTTTTTGAATAGCCTAGTAAAAACCCAGTGACAATGTCAATATGCCAATAATTTGTTGCCAAATTGTGTGAATTACTAGTGGAGTTAGTGATAATTTATCATGGGGACTAAACAACCCATGATAATCCACAATAATGGATAATTTGAGAAAATTATCAATAAATTGTCCAAATTATTGTGAATTATTGCGGGAGATTTTTCCTGATGGGAACGCACGGAAATGGAGCGCGGGGAAGTCCTGAGTTGGACGAGTCGGACTTGTCCATGACGTGACTGGCACCAGCAGGTTTCGGCCCTGCCCGCACTACTGTACTACTGTAGATCCTCACCAGCATACTGTAACTCATCTTTCTGAGTTTGACTGCCGGCTGAGTATCCACGGCCCCACGGCTTCTCTTCGTTGTATTCTCTCTCTGCCGTGACTTCGTTCTGAACCGTTCATCAAATACTTGCCCACATCACATTCTATAATTCCCCTCTCCATTGCACAGGAGATGTAATGTAGTGGTTCTGGGGGTGATCCTGATATTCCAGACCTTTAGAGTGCTAGTGGAATCCAATACTACAGTATTCCATCAATATTATTAGCAGCGGACGCAGACACATCCACCGCGGGGAAACCAAGTGGCGTTGGCTCTTTCTCGAAGACAGAGGGATAACCAACCTTCATCCTGGCCGCAGCTTCCGCACTCTCTGCCAGGGTTGGTAAGGGGGAAGAATACACCTTAAAAGTTCAAGTTGCGAACATCACGGGCTAGAACTATTGATACCATGACAACTTAATTGAAGCAGTCTTCAGCTAGGGCAATCGTAACCATCCGACCACTACGGCCATGTTATCATTTCGTGTTATTTTTTCATGGCCGCGGATGGTCACTGAGATAATGACAAATGTACGTAGTATAACTGTATAAATTAGCAACCTCTGCTCACAATCTTGTCATCACCCCCACTCTTCTTCATTGCCAGTCTAACCAGTCGCAAAGATAATGGCGTTCATGAGCCTGAGAGCCGTTGCTGTTCTATTGCTTGCTGTTTGTGCCCTTGCCGCTCCGATGGCCGACGGCAGCAGTGATAAGTACGAGGTTGATTCCTGCAACTTCAATACGAAGTAAGTCGTGCTTGGGACAATCTGAACTTTTCACAACCTTGACTTTATTGGACATAGTGCGGATTGTCTCTAACGAAGATGGTCTCAAACTTGAAGGCATAGAAGGCCGGGGCCCTCGTCGCCGATGGTATACTAATTTTACCTTTTGCTATCGTCAATGACGTATCTGATCTCTTACGCCGAACCGACAGGTTCAGGACTCACGAAGAACACGTCTGGCCGTCGACGATGTCACTTTTCCTTCTCATTTTTAGAGTTAATGAGTAAAACAACAGAGCCACAATTTGGTCCGATAATAGTCAAATCGATTACATTGTTCCGTGACTTTCGTTTCAGAAAGTTCTTTTCGAGTTGTGGACTAATTGAGGGAAAAAATAATCAACAAGCTCCCTCAAAGGTCTCAAAGAGATGCGACCATGGTGTGGACGCCGAGGTTCGGCTCAGCCCTTGTAAAGATTTGAACTGCCGCAGTCAAAGGATGTGGAAACGACCATATAATTCGCCTCGCCTCACGTCGGCCTTCGACTAGCACCGTGATCAGTACCGTAAGGTCGTGATATCCAGTCCAACGGTCCCGTTGTCATCAATTCAAGTGTTTCTCTCTGAACCAAAATTGGGTGGTGAGGTAAAACCACATATACGAACCGAGGGACATGGTTCGGCAGGTTCGCTTCGGCACCAAACTCTGACCTGACCGTGAGCAAGACTTCGCCTGGCCAATGCCTGACTTTCCGACGTTCGGCCCGGCTCTTTCTGGCTCAAGTTCTGGCTAGCCGGATTCTAACCAGGCTCGCACGTCGCATTCCCCATTACGATAGGCAGGCTTTTCGATCCCTTGCCGGGCCCATCTTTATCTCGATTCAGCATGTTCTCACGCGTTGTTACTAAGATCGAGCTTACGTTGACCCTCACTCGACTCGTTCCATCCTGGATCGCATGGACAGAAGTTCGCCAACTTTCTGGCAATACTTTCTTCGGTCGCCGGTGCGCGGTGGACCCACTCGGTGACAAACCAACTCCGTTCGCATGCAGCCGTCCGCTGATCATTATTTCCCGAGCCCTCCTTGACTCCTAGAATCGTCGACGATTGCGCGAGAGAATTTCTTTTTCTTAGGGTGAATTCGTGATTCGAAGGGGGTTCTTGATATCGCAGATCTTCAGAATTGAATCCCTTATAGCATTCCATCCGTATTTATTAACAGCGAGCGTAGACACATCCACCGCGGGGAAACCAAGTGGCGTTGGTCCTTTCCCGAGGAAAGAGGGTATAGTCAGCCTTTGGCTTGGCTGCAGCTTCCGCAGTCCGATTTCACCGGGGCAGGTAAGAGGGAGAATACACCTAAAAGTTCAATTTGGAGACATCTTGGGCTGGAACTATTGGTACCATGACAACTTGACACTGAAACGGCCTTCAAGTTAGGGCAATCAGAACCATCACAGCGGCCATGACATCATGGTTTCGTGTTATTTCTTCACGACCGCGGGTGGTCAGACGAATCTAATAGTATAAATTAGCAACCTCTTCTCAGAATATTATCACCACACCCACTCCCCTTCGTTACCAGTTTATTCAGTCCCAAAGATTATGGTGTCCCCGAACCTGAGAGTTGTCTCTGTGCTATTATTGCTTGTCGTTTGTGCCTCTGCCGCTCCGATACAGAAGGCCACAATTTGCAAGTATGTTGTACTTGGGCCAGTGGGGACCATTCACGAACTTGACTGACCGAACAATATTTCTGTTTGTTTATCAGATTTGTGAAGTTCCTCTGTGACCATACCGGCGGAACCTAACGAAGATGGTCCCGTCCAGCTTGAAGGCGTGGGTGAGATCCTCGTTGATGGCATACAAGGAGCAGGTATTCAAGTCCTTGATATCGGAGGGTGACACATCTGATCTCTTATGCCAGACTGACAGGTTCTGAAACATGTGCCAACGAGTCGCGTCTTCATATGACAAGCTTCATAACACTGTCATTGCAGTCTGTCAGTGACCGTCTCCTACAATATTATTGTATTTTGCCGTCGTAGTGTTGATGAGAGAACCTACGAAATCGCAATTTGGTCCGAAAACAATCATGTCGATCCTCTTCGAGCGTCACTACTTGGCTGTCCGAGGGTACGTTCGCACGGCGCTGGAGGGAAAGAGATTCCAGCTCACCGCGCGGAGTTACATTTCCGAGGATGGATAAGCATGAATGTGAGGACAATCGGGTATTCTACAGGCAATATGTGGAGCGGATTAAGCACTCAAGTGTGCACAGTAGCGGGCATTGAGGCGAAGCGGGTAGGGGAAGAAAAAAGGCATCATAGAGAATGGGCTGCAGCACGAAGTGCTGCTCGATAGAAAATGGGGTTTGCTGTGTCCGAGGCGAGGTCGCCACACGAGTGGGCGGGCCCTCCCAGAGCGTACTAATAGGCGTCGGGGTCACAGGCCTCATCGTCAATCCGTTTTTGCGAATTTCTGGGTCCACGGGCGGCTTTAAGAAAAGAGCTACGAGATCCGAAATGGTTGGAAAAACAGGCGGACAGGTGAGGCACAGAGGAAAGGAATGGGCACGTACCGCCTTTTCGGCGACCCTGCTCTATGCCTGCGCTCGTACCTTACTTCGGTTTAGACCGGCCACTTTCTTTCGTGTCAGAAGTCGTCTTTCAGTAGTAGAGTAATTGAACGAAAAATGTCCATCAGGCTTCCTCAGTCTCAAAGGTCTAAAAGAGATGCGGCCTTGGAGATTCGGTTCCGTTCGTATAAATGTTTGAACAGCCTCAGTCAAAGGACGTGGAAACGACTATGGAAGGTACGTTCATACACTAATGCGTATTACACCTCGCAGACCTTGTCGCGGACACCGCGTGAGGCTTCTTCGACCACGACCACCTGCAAGGGTAGAATGAACAGGTATGCAGTGACAGTGAGTGAGCACCTGTCCAATTATCGATATACCAAGAACCTGTACGAACCAAGGCAAGTTGGCTGGTCTCGATTCCCATCCAAGCACCAGCTCCTCGTTCGCCTCGACGCCAAAGGTTGGTATTTCAGTGTCGCGACCCTTCGACGACGACGGGTCGCGCTCTTCGGTTGCCTTAGTGTGTGGGCATAGCATTGGACGAAGCAGCAAAGTCGGAACGACACTCGCTATGCACGAAGCGGGCCTCGTTACTAGTGATTCGTGCATCGAGCGCGACATCCAGAGGTAGTCCAAAAATATGGACGAAGGGATGATGGTGGGTGTATAGGGCGTGATGAGTTTGGAGGAGGATATTTGGCTGGATTGCATGTATCGAATAGGATGGGGGACAGACGGAGGGGTTGGCATGAAAGGAGCGTAGTGGGCGTGAGAATGGAAAACGGAGGAGATGACGAATAGACCTTTGGGATCAGAAGGGGAGGCGGACAAGACCATAGGGACGTGGTGCACTCATCTACGTTCACATGCTCGTCTTTACCCACGGGCTAGAAGTTGAACGATGGGTAACATCTGCGTCGCGAATTGCCGCACTCCAATGGCGGTGCTTCCGCTCGATGCTAGGGCTGGTCTGGCGCTGCCGTTTCTCGTTATCCATCCGATTCGCACCCTGCTTCCGCCGAGCCTGGATAGGTACTGCACCTTCCAGGTCAACAGGCCGTGGGTCACTTACCCAACACCTCTACACCTCCCGCACACTCCCCTGTACGATCTCGAAGCATGCGGCGTGACATTAGCGAGAGTAGTCATTGAAAAGCAGTCATCGAAGGAATAGCCGCATATACAGTTAATGACGCCCGAGGTGGGCTGCTCGTCATCTTGGGGGCTGCACGTTTGACGCATGGTACCAGAGTAGGTGATCATCGAGATTGAGTAGAGGCGATTTCAGTGGCACATCTTTTCGTGCTGGTGATATTTTCCATCGTCACTGGCGATTCTCGAGTCGCGAATCCGCTCGTCGTTATCGTCGTCGTCGTCCAAGTTGTTGATGATCTGGTTGCCGCTGAATGGGAAAATAGACAAACAGCTACAAATACAACCAGTACAACTGGCGTCGAGCCTCTATACAGCTGTATGGTTCCCATAAACTCTCAACAGCATAACTCATCCTTAGGCGTTTGACTGCCAGCTGAGTCTCCCACCGCCAGAATATGTCTCGCCGTTGAACTCTCATTACCGCTCTCCCCGCATTCGTTCATGGTGTTCAACGCGATCCGGGCGGTTTCATGAATCTGTAATTGCCATATCTATTGCAATGTAGATGTAAATTCGTAATTCCGGAGGGGGTTCTTGATATCGCAGACCTTCAGAATTGAATCCTTCGCAGCATTCCAGCCGTATTTTTTTGGCGGCGGGCGCAGACACAGCAACCGTGGGGAAATCAAGTGGCTTCGGTTCTTTTCGATACAGAGGGGGCAATCAACCCTTAACCTGGCTGCAGCTCTCCGACTCGCTCCCTGCCGGAGTGGGTAAGAGGCAACTCCGAACCACGCCTCCAAGTTCAGTTTGGGGACTAACACCATAGGTCCCGTCACAACTTTGTTGAGCGGCCTTCAAGTTTAGGGCGATCGGAACCATCACAATGGCCATGTTATCATTTCGTGTTATTACTCCACGATCGCTGGTCGTCAGATGACGACGAATGTAAGTAGTATAAATAAGCAATCTCTGCTCACAGTCTTGTCATCATCCCCACTCATCTTCGTTACCAGTTTATGCAGTCGCAAAGATAATGGTGTCCATGAACCTAAGAGTTGAATCTGTGTTATTATTGCTTGTTTTTTGTGCCCTTGCCGCTCCGGTGGACGAGACCAATATTTGCTCGTATGTTGTACTTGGGCCAGTGGTCCATTGGGGACTTTTCACGAACTTGACTGATTGAACAAACTTTTTATGTCTCTTGGGGTATATAAGAAGTTCATCGGAGTCTGTACCAGCGGGTAACCAAGACGGTCCCGTCCAGCTTGAAGGTGGGGGCAAGGCCCTCGTTGTTGATGGTATACAAGTTTACTCCTTGGTATCGGCGGAAGGTGACATGTCTGATCTCATATCTTAGACCGTACCAGCGAATTGCGTCTTCATGCTCAGTAAAAAAGGAAAGGCTGATCAGGGTCCATCTCAGTCACAAATCTCTCGTCTCAGTCACAAATCTTGCAAGTAGTGATTTTGAGGTACCTGACGGTTCTTTCAGGGTCAAGTTTAGTGGTCAAAATTTGTCATAAGATGGTCAAAAATGACCCAAGAAATGACTATTATTGACCCCCAAATTACTATTTGCAAAATTCCTGACCAAATCTGACTTTCCTTTTTACTGAGGATGACAAGTTAGTTGCTTAGCGCTTGTTTCCTTGCCGCTGAATGGGAAAATACACAACAGCCACAAATACAACACTGGCAATGGATGGTCACCATCAGAGCCACAGTCCTATAATCCTTCTACGTTCCGATGTGGACAGATCAAACCTCAGATGATGCAGTCGTGAAGCCTTGGTGGAATTCATTTCGGCATCTTCCGCGCTCCGAATGGGAGACATCACTAGCCTGAGACCACTGATTGATGGAATCTCTACGACGCCTCTTCTCAACGACGGTGGCACACTGGCGACTCGACGTTTTCCCAAACTCGGGTATGTGCCACAGCCCCCAACCCGGATAGGAATATGGGATCCTCGGAAAACGCACCTTGAAGAACGAGACACGATTCAGATTTCCTTGCTACTGTATTGATCCGTTGATATGGCCTCGACAGTCAGGTGCCTGGGCCTTTTCTGTTCCACTCGTTGACTAGTCTATCCATACAGCGTGATGTCGTCTGACAAGATATTACTGCGGTGCCAATCACCTGAGGTTTCACTTGCTGAAACGCCGTCCTGCCTGACTTTGTCAAGGATCGACGGCGCCATAAATTGTCAACCTCTGCTCCAATCTTGTTCGTGGGAGGAGGATGAGAAACCACCACTATTAAAGCGTCTATATGGGAATTTGCTCATAAAGTGACTCAACCTAACATCTCTGCCCTTCACACTTCATACCTTCGTTAGGTCACTTGCTTGTCTCATGTTAGATTTCCACAACCCCGCCGTCATCGAAAAGGATTTTCGTGCGTACACTTCCTATAGCTCTAAGGTCTAAATAGTCCATTGAATTCATCTTTGGCAGTTGCGGTGGTAAAGCTCTGGCACGTCCTGGGTGGCATTTTCATGTGAACTCGCAGCGGTCTCCTCCGCTTCATAACATCATCTCCCATTTACTTTCCTGTTACAGCTGGGAGTTCGTCATCACTCTCGATTACGAATGGAGTGTCACCCGGGGACAACGCCCATACCGGTGGACAATATGGGTCTGTCGCGCACTTCTTTTCGGACACGTTGCACAGGGCCAGGGGACCAGTGCTGATCACCCCTCTGAGTAGATTTACTCTCTGACACGCCTATGCGCCCTCATGACTATAATCCTTAACATGATCGGATTCGATTCTTCCACTCCGATTAAATGTCAAGTGCATATCACACCCCTCGCTTCTCCTACGCTCTGCCTAATCCAAAATGCCTCGGCAAAGTTATGGATCATCTTCGAACTTGTGAGCCATCTCTTCCCGAGGAAAGACGACGACTGAAGGCATGTCGGTAGATATTCACTTGCTTGGCCTTCGGGGGCGCGACTTTTCTGATCGTACTTCGCATGTGCGTCTATATTCTATACTGTCTAGACTCCTTCCACACAGAGAGCGCTCATATTTGATGGTTTCTTCGTAGAATTGCCATCTGGAAAAAGGACAGAATAGTCATGGCGATCGCGATATGTGCATGGATCGCCAACTTTGGGCTCTTTATCCACGGTAGATCAACTCCCTCCCCATACCATATGTTCAAAGGATAGTAAAACTCATAGACCGGGTTTCTTATAGATATCGCACGGGTGAGTATTTAAATCTACCCCCCTGGTTTTTTCTGGATCTGCCGATTCATGACCTTGCATTCATGGTCTATCATAACAGATCCACGCGAGATGGACGCTCACGTCAAGCGTCTGCGAAGTGCTTAATCCTGAGACCCCCAAAATAACCATCATCGGCTTGCTCGTTACGGAGGTGGTCTTGCTCCTCACGCTGCTAATTGGCCTCCTTCGTTTGCGCGTACACGGCACTATGTTCGCCTTAGGGCAGTTTCTCTGGAAGCAGGTGGGTAGTGAGGTCTCTCGGCCGCATGGATCGCTTATACTTTTCCTGTGGAGGGTCTGATTTGGCTCTTCATGGCCATCGTCTCGGAGCTCCCTGCTGTGGTCAGTTCGGTCGTGCACTCCTAGTTATTCTGCTTTAACCCACTGTTGTTTTTGACAGGTGTTTGTTTTCTTGAATTTAAACGGTAAGATATATGCCATCGCTATTCTTGTAACAGTGGGAAACAAGCTTGATCCCGTTGGAAAAACCAGAGCCTTTCAACCTCGTACGTTTCCTAGGAGGTTTGCCGCTACGCGTGTCTTTCTCATCCGTCCCCACCGTACTTCAGATGTTTCAAAGTCCCGCACTCATCGTGATGACAATCGGTGTGACGCGGATGTATCGCTCTTTAGCAGAGTTCGCTAACTCTGAGTACTATGGTTCCTGCTTCCTCAGTTTTCCCCTCATACTAACCGCGGCCGATATCCGCAGTTGCCAGGGTTTCGACGTCCACCCGGCTGGAAAGGGGTGCGGGGCGAATACAGTTTCCAAAATAATGTTCGCAGCGCCAATTCCGCCCAGCCGGGTGGAGGTGGCCGCCCACATGCCAGTGTCGTCCGAGTCCGCGGACTATTCGACTGTTAATATAGGCAGCGGCGCAGATTGCCAGCCACAGGACAAGCCCTTCGTACTGAAAATCGTCAACGACCTCGAGAACGGAGAATGAACCCCCGTCTCTGGTTGTAGCAAATGTGTTCTGTTATTTGTTACCTGCGGGGGTTGTCGGTCGTACATTGGCGCTTAGCCGGCCTACCTTTCTCTTCTGGCTTTTTGTTCTGGTCCAGAGAATATTTATTCTGCGGGAGGGTCATTCGGGCCCTCTCAGCGACGCTTCAAACTTACGAATCACATCGTCAATTTTGTGTCGTTTCCTATCAGAATACACTGAAACAATTCGTACACCATGAGAGAAGTGAGAATATAATTAGAAAATGTCGATGAAATGGAATGGTGGTCAAATATATACATGGATTTGCAGCCTACGGAGCACGCAGATTTGTGTCCATATTTGCAAAGACACCCAGGACTCACCTTACCAACACTGGATGAATGCAAGGGGAGGTGATTGGCTTGGGCCCGGGTAAATGGTAATCCCCAGGTATTTTTGGAGCATCCTGTACCTGTGACCTCGAAAACCTGTACCTGTGACGAAGGGTACAGTTTTTTCAGGACTGGGTAAGATTACCCTCAGAACTCAAGGGTACACAAACCTGTGCAGGTTGGGGCTACGGGTGTCATGAACAACAACAATTTATTCTAAGTAAAATAGATGTGCTACTTAGTTCATTCCCCTCATCTTCCCGTCTTTGGAAGCTATCCTGCCCACCCACCTCACATATGTCAAGTGGTTTTCGCCTATACCTACCACTCCAGACAGCAACAGTAACCTCTACAAAGTCTCAAGGTTAACTCAAAATGGTCAACACATTGCCAGTGTCATACCAGTGGACACCATCATATTAAGTGTAAACCTTTTCTCTCACTTTGGGAAGAACACTCTGACTGGGAAGACATTTTTGGTGTTGGAATTATGCCATAGTTTTTACATCAATTTATTTAGTAGCCGAGTCTGAGACAACTTTCTCCTTTTTTAGTAGAAAATTAGATGGCTTGCACCGATCACTAGTCATTACAGTGATTTCCATATTGATTGGTGGGCTGCAGAGTTTAACATGGTAAGCAGGGGTCCAAATGGGCATTTCAGCCACCTGTGCCAACTTTTCTTCCCACAGAAATTAATTGTATAAACCAAAAAGAACATTCAACGTAAAACATTTGTTGGATTGTATGTTAAATTATGTAATCCACCCATGAGCCTACTTGTGGATTTTGACACCAAGTCAAGCTTGCTAGCTGCCATACCACCTTTGATACCACCCCACTACCAGAGTTTGTGTAATAAATACTGATGGGCATTCTCATAGAGCAAAGGCAGCCTGTTGTTACGTCACAGCAGGGACGTTCAGCCGACTTGGCTTAATGTACCTGAGGACGCTAAAGGGGGAGAGGAGGGGTGTGGCTGGAGAGTACTAAGCGCAAAGTGCACTTAGAGAGTTACTTGGGTAGAGTTGTACTAAGCACACCTCAAGGGACTTATAGCAAAGATACAATGAGAGGGGAAAGGGGTGCAAGTGATAGTTGAGAGGTTCCTTGGTGAGAGGGCGATAAGTGAGCCAGAGGCAAACTTATCAGACTGAGTGATGAGCAAATGGGTTTGATAGACAACAACTGTGCTGTAAGATACAAGCAAAGTCAAGTCTAAGGGTACATGGTACTTAGTACTTGACTTATATATCTGTAGAGAACAATGGTGTCACAGGAACAATAGGCATCACAAGAACAATAAGGTAACAAGAACAATAGGTCACAGAGAACAATAGGATCCTAGGACTGAGTCAACAGTGTCCTAGGATATAAGTAATGCGCAGCAATGTGCAGCAGAACAATAAGTAAATGGGGGCAAGTCTAGGTGGGCCTCCCATATGAGTCACAAGTCATACAATCAACACATCATCAGTCACAAGACATAAAGTAAACAAGAAACAAATAAGAGTGAAAATTTAAAGTAAAGTGTACATGTCATGACACCTGTCTCCATGCCTGTTGACATGCAACATGTCACAGAGTGCCAGGAGCAGATGAGTATTCAACAATCAACAATCAACAGTACACTCTGAAAAGTTGCATATCAGTATGAGCAGTTAGGACAAGGCCATTGCATACTCACCTCAATGCCCAATGCTCCTTGACAGTGTACAAATCCATCAACTCCTGAAGTGACTGGGCCTCACCAGCAGCATACCCGTGTATGCAGGGTCATCTTGTGTGTATCACAGCCCAAGTCGCCCAACACCACAGCACCCAATGCAATGGATGAACTACCACCCACTGCATCACCTCTGTCATCACCACCTGAGGTGCACTGTGCACCTCAATCTCCTCTGCCTCTGCTTCCTCTGCCTCTGCCCCCACAAGTCCCACAAGTCCCTGTGTTGCTGACAGGTCATCCTGACCCAATCAATGGTCAGCACAATGCTGCTGGACAGCTCTTTAACTCATCAGCTGGAACTGCACACCCCTACAGCACCCCATTCTATCCAGTTGCTCATCTCCCTCCATATGGCGGAAGCATCAGTGCAGCACATCACCCATGGGGTTATGCAGCACCCTGTGCCACCACCACAATTTACTCACCCACCCCATCCATTGGCTATACAACCTGCTAGGTTAGATGCCAATGACACCATGGTTGTGTCTGTGTCAGCCAGAGAAACCTGACCCAGGAGAGTCTTCCCAAATGATGAGGCTGATGTTGGAGGTAAGTGCGACATACCTCTGCATGGAAAGTCATGCTGATATCTGGCTTGAAGTCTGGCTAGTTCCTGTAGACATTGTTGACAACCACATCTGACACAGTTTTGGTAAGCAAACAGATGTCGACTGGTTGGAGTTCTCCGAGGAAGTGTGCAAGCACTTGAAGAAGTCTCCAAGTGATGTGTGCCTGGGAATCTGGATCAGTGGCAAAACAGGTGGGATGACATACATCACCTGTGAGTCCGAGTGGGACCAATGTAAAACTCAGCTGCAGGACAAAATCTGGGCAGCACAGAAGCATAAAGTAATGATTGAAATTAAAAATACAGTCAGTGTAATGGCATAAAACAAGCATAGACAGAGTAGTGACCTCTGTCCTTGTAGCACAACACTGCATGCCCAAGTGCAAAGGCACTTGGTAAGAGGAAAGACAAATGCCCTTGGGAAGATGACTTTGCTCTAGAACCTACTGAGCAGCAAAAAAATCAGCTGAAGTGCTTCCTCGAATTGAGGAACCACTTTGTTACGCTCAGACCCTACGCCAACCCACAGACAGCGCAAGTGCTTACATGAGCACTGGAAGAATTGCCACGATTACCCAGAGGCGCATACCTGGGAGGCACGTGATCAAGAAGACATCGAAGAAGAGGAAGCCGTACGAGCACTCTTGGAAGCAGAAGATAACAGTTACCTCGCCTATGACGAGGCGTGCAAGGTCCGCCAGCTTGTGAGTAACATGATCACTCGCGGTAGAGTCCCAGCGGCTGGCAGGAAGGTTATTACAGGACGAGCAAGGGTCACGTGACATGGTCATGTGAAGAACCCCCGGGTCACGGGATCTGACCTAAGCAATAAGTCAGGGGGGCGCGAAGGATGGAATTGTCCCAGGCCACAGTATGTATCTGGCCTAACTAATAACTCAGGGGACAAAAACGCGAAGGTAGCCATTGGAACTTGGCGGAAGACAGTTGTGTCCTGAAGACGACCAACGACGACAAATAGCGATTGTGTGGTGTAAGACCAGCGACCTGTAGCTGCCGATATCAGCGGGCCGTGGTTGCCGTTGGGACGCACTCCAACGGGCCGGGTTTGATCCCCTTTTGGGAAAGTGTTCAAGATGGATTCGTACAAGGAGCGCCTGTGTTAGCGCCGAGACCATTGCTTACTGACGCATGGTTTGATTACTGTTGTGGATGACATTCTCCCCTCTTGCTTATTCATTGATTGGTGATTTCTTAGTGTCGCTTAGTCGCGCACTTGCTCATGCTTACTATTGTTCTTACTGATGTGATTAGACATTCGCTTATTGATGTGTGAGTCATCCTTTGTGATCTTTACTCATACTATATGTGTCAGCTTCATATCTTGATGGACACTTACTATAAATACTGTACCAGCTATGCTATGGTTCGTTAGCTTAGTTGTCTTGAAATCCACCTGTATTACTCTCAGGAAGTTCAGACAGTCTTATAGCAGAGTCATTGTTCCCTTTGACTATTCTTGTTGCCAACTTAAGTGTTAGGCGTCGCCACCTTGTAACGAACCTCAAGCTAGGCAGTCTTAAGGGACCTTATTGGTTATTCGCCCTTTACAAGTCGTACAAATCGTTCCTGAGTTCAGAAGCCGTGCGCTTTGCTCAGAAGTTGAAGCAAGGAAGACCCATCGGATCCAAGTCGGATCAACGTTCAGTGGAAACGTTACACACTTGGAGTGTCATGTACACTCAATGCCAAGTGAGAAAACATATTGCTGGATCAGAACTTCGAGTCATAGACAGGACAAGGGGGGTCATCATGAAATGAAGTATGAGTACATGACGCTCTGGGCAAAACTGATGGTAAGCATCAAAAAATTGAATGGGGATGCCAAAAGACTCACAAATCGTTAGTCAATCAACAAAGCTACAAAATATATGTTGCCCAACATCCATTGGCTCAACCACCTGCCCACAAAAAAACTGAGGACCACAAACTTGATTCCTGAAGTTGTTGCCATTGATATCACACCTAAGCCAGAAGCAGGGAGCTCTGCAATGGATGCAACATATGTTGTGTCAGATTTGTCCTCCTTGGCAGTGGCTCTAGCACAGCCAAGTCACATCAGTAAATTACCTCCACAGATGAATCCCATGACCCACATTGTTTTGGAATCCTCATCTGAAACTCCATTATGCCATGGTCGTATTAGAGCGAAGGCAGTCCAAGCCTCAAGCCATGGACTTACACAACATGAGCCATATGTATCACTGGTGTGCACATTGCTGGATTGCTTTTCTGAAGCTTGAGTTCCGTCCATGCTTGAATTGCTTTTGCTGGTTGACTTTGAAAATCCTGCCATCCACCAAAAACAAATTGATGTCTTCTCCATGTTGGTCAATTCCAAAGTGGATGATGTTATTGACATATACTCACTGCCAGTAGATATCCTTGTGGCACTGAGTGGTCTTGACGAAGATGAGGCCTCCCATCTTCACATGTACTGCCGGGACAAGTTCCTTGGTCCCCTGCTTCTCCTGGAAACAAGACAGCCACCTAGAGATGATAACTCAGTAATAGAGATACCTCCCCCTCACCTGGCTCTCAAACAACAATGCACTGGCAAGTGCAAAGTCAGCAAGCACATCAAACTCAAAAAAGAGAATGTACCTCCAAATTTCAAGCTACAAGTGGTGAAGCATAATCTCAAGGATGATGAGGAGGCAGAAGAGCAACTTGAAGGAATCAACCATTGGATTGATGGTGTGGAGTCTGGAGAGGAGTTGGAGGAAGACAATGAGGCATTGATGGTTGCAAGCATGTCATCATACAATGCTGACTCAGAGTCAGGTGGCTACCCATCCTTGCACAAGGTCTGAACCCACTTTGTCAGCACAGCTCATCAGACTGCTCTTCCTGGCCTCTGCTTGCAGGCATGCACAGGCCACAGCTCAACTGTTCGATGCATTGACTTCAACACACAATATCCTTCCCCTTAATGGACCATCTAATTCCTGTCCTTTCCCATTCATGTCACTCATTTATCTAGTTTACTGCTACTCAAATCACACCCCTTATCCCCCCTAATGGTACAGTAGAATTTTTTTACCATATTGGGTTTTTTGCACTGTATTGCCTAGTCTACAAAATCAAGTATATTCATTTTCTGAAAGTGTATGCCTGTCTTTGAGTTCCAACAAAAATGAGATGCTGTTGGTCAGGAGGAAGACTGTCCTTGTGAAGGATCTCTGCCTTGATGTTGTCAATGCAACAATGATTGTCTTTCCTGTGAAGGTCTTGACAAAGATCTGCATGCCATCATGGAGGCAAGGAACAGGATGATCTGACTGGTGTCTGGTATTCTCATGTGCACGACATACAGTGGTAATGGTAATGTTAAGGACAAGGGCAGTACCCACAATGACTATACCATGCCTTTGCATGATCTGCTGTAACTAGTGTTGCGATGGCTTAGCCAAGTGATTTTCGACTTTTGTCAAATAAAATAGCTAAAAATATGAAAATATTCATGGAGGTAGATCTCATTAAGGGCACCCTCGAGCCCAGCCAATGCTAAGCGATCTGAGCAGCCGTGCTAAATAACTTGGAAATGGCTGCTCGGATCGCTTAGTGTTGGCTAGGCTCGAGGTAGCCCTTAATGAGATCTACCTCCATGAATATTCTTATATTTTTAGCTATTTTATTTGACAAAAGTCGAAAATCACTTGGCTAAGCCATCGCAACACTAGCTGTAACCGAATGAATGACCTCCCAAAAAAGGTTGTAGACACAACTGTACTCAGACTCGAGCTCCACATTGATGCCGTCACGGTTTGCATGCAACCAAGTCTTGATGGTCAAAAACGCCAGCTTGATCAGATTGAGATCAGGGGAATAAGCCAGAAAGTAGATGAGGCATGTGCTGTGTGCCTCAACCATTTCATGAATCCTGTCAACCTTGTGATGGTTGCATTGTCAACAATGAGGACAGAAAAAGGAAGTGGCCACTCATTCATGCATGGTAGAAGTCCTTCAACAAAGCAATAGAAATCATTGCTGGTGACAGCTTTCTTGACAACCTCAAGATGGAGGATACCATCCATACAGAGGGCAGGAAGAATACTATATTTCGTGCCATGGTGAGAATACTTGAGGCATCGAGCATGTTCACCATGCAACAACCATGCAAATTGGCACCTCAAAGTCAAACAGTTGAAGTGGCTCTTGTCCGCAAAGACAAGTTGTTCAGGGTAGTAGTCATGGGCCATGATTGTCTTGAATACTTCACGGTCTTCCTCATTCCATTCAAGAGCAGCACATGTGATCTACAGATTGATGTTTGTGAGACTTGATCAGGCAGAAATAATAGCCACACACTGTTTTCATGGTATATCCTATCCTCGAGAGTGAACACATAATTGTCTGTAGTGCATCAGCATTTTATCTGACAGCCTGGAGAGTACTGGAGGTACTGGCTCCAGTACACCAGTACACCAGAATGGTGACTGGAGCCAGAATTTTCCGTCGGATACAGACAGGCTGACTGGACCCAGACACTTGCCAGCCATGTCCAGATACTCCACACATCCTTTCAGAATGTGTTCCCAGCCATTTGTCCAGAATCACACAAGCTCACCCAGTCACCCACCAGTTGTCAATGTATAAAGTATCCAGGTCAATATATTCATCAGATGTGCTATGATTTACACTGTAACTACTTTTATGGGCTAACTAACACCATCATCACAGCCAACACCTCATTCACCTCACTGGACTGTGTATGCCTGGCAAACAGGGCAGGGTCCTGGCTCAGATGTCCTATTTGAAGTGAGCAAATGGGAAAAAGGGCTGGGCAGTGGCATACCTTTCTTTAACCTCAATGCAGAAAATAAGGGTGGGGCAGCTCATCTGCCCCTGTCCTGTGTGGTATCTGGTTTGCATGCCCTGTCCAAGTATGAGTGAGAGTAAAGTAGGAGGAGAGTGGTGCATACATTTACTGGCCCCTTTGCACATAAACAAGGGCTTCCTGTGCCACCACCTTTCCTATGGGTCGCGTGAAAGCATCAGCGAGGGCAGAGAGGTAATGGGTAAGGAATGAGATCATACCGTTCCATGTAGCTGGAGGAGGGATATGGGCATGAATTATAGCAGATTTGTTCACATGTCAAGAGATGAAAGGAGAAAAAAGAAAGAAAAACTTGCCAGGGTCGTGGCCATGTGGTCAAGGCGGTCACAGTGTCGGCTGATGTAGTTGACGGCAGCGAAGCAAGTGGGTGTCTTCGGTGGTGAGGTGGTGGTGGTTCAGCATGACAGCTGGGTTGCATGGCCAATGGGGTCAGTGCAGTTGCAGCATGGGTGGACACATGACGGGAGGGTATGGCGGTGGACTGCAGTGTCATGGCTGCAGTTTGCCTGTGCTGGTTTGGGATAAGAAGGAGCGAAAGAAAAAAAAAGGGTTATCTACAACAGAAGGCCGATGGGAGCCAGAGCATGTGGAGGTTGCTGTTGTGGAGTGGTGCATACTAGTTGTGAAGCAAGAGAAGGCACAGTGGCAGAGGGAGGACGGGGGGATGAAGAGGACAGAAGGAAATAATGCCATAGTGACTTGACACTGGAAAGAGGTAATTTTCTTCCCATGCTTTGACCAATCAACAATGAATTTTTTTTGAACAAAGTCATGCATCTGCTAAAATCGCTACTCATATAACATAGGTGAGAGTAATTTATTATGGTTGCTATAGTGTACCAGATTACATGTGTTTTTTGTTGCATGGCGGAGGGTTCAATTCCCACTTGGGGACTTTTTTATTTTACATGATAATAATATTTTGTTATTATATATTATAGATGAGAAAGGGTGACGCAGCCAATATGGTGTATTGGGTCACATTGTCATTCTATTTTTGTAGTGAGGCTGAGCATTCAATTCCCCAACCTGAACTTTTTTTTGGCTGTCATTAGTAATTTCTATTTCCCTTCCCTCCATCCCTGCATCATGCTGTGAAATCCCGCAACTGCAACCCTGACATGGTTACAAATGACTTGAACCCCAACAGTGATGACAACAAAGCAACCAAGGTCCCTGACATCAGGTGCCAACTGCCCAGACATGTAAATAAGGCAGTCCCACCAAGGGTCCCACTGGCACGATGGCGAGGTGATGGCAGCAGCTGAGCAGCCATAACGATGACACGACAACAGTGAAGATAATGGTCGTGATGACTGTATCCACGCAACGATGATGACCATGGCCACAGCATCGGTGAGGACAGCGGCAACATGACAACAGAGGCCACGGTGGTAATGATGGCAACAGCAGGTCAGACAGAGGTTGTGAGAACATGTTATTACAGCTATACTACCTTACTATACGAATTGCATGCCATCTTTCATCAAATTTCTAAGTCAACATGTGAAAAATGCCACTGAAAAAATAGACACAGCCCTCAAACCCCAAGGCAAAGTTCATGACTGGCAGCAACTGGGGTGACTGGTTCCAGTCACTTTATTCTGGATGTTCTGGAAAATGTAACTGTGACTGGATGCTCTGGCACCTTGCCTGTCCATGTCTGGTAGAGACTGGTGAAAAAATTCCAGACCTTCCAGACCTTCCAGGCCTGCCAGACATCGGACAAAATGCTGATGTGAGGTCTCAACATGGCCCACCTCATGAAGCAGGGTCTGCAGCTCCATGAGTGCTGTGTCAGGCTGGCACTCGATGCAGTTGCAGAGAAACTGTGTGGTGAGATTAGCATCAAAAATACAAGTGAAGGCAAGGCATACCTTTACTTCTGTAGCAGTAGGTACCCGTGGCCAACCCAGCAGCTGTGGAACTTTTTGCTCAACTCTGAGATGTTCAAGCTCACTGTGGAAACAAGAGAGTGAGCACCCACTAATTCCAGTGAGATCATGAATTTCTGTGTCTGAAAACCCTCGAAGGGACATGTTCATGGCTGTCACTTTAAGATCAGAGGAGATGTGCCATGTTGCGTTATCACTAATGCTGGCCTGACTTAGGCAAGTACTAGTTTGTGACAAGAAACTTGGTGACATAACTTGGTCAGATCCAACAGGTCAACAAGACACTGGGGATATCAAAGGTAATGACAATCACAAGGGATCAAGTCCACAAGGATAAGATGAGCGATCACTTAGCACCCAAGGTACTAGTATAGAGGATATGATGGTGATGATTCAAGAAGACCAAGCTGGAGAGCTATGGTCTGACAAGCATAGTTTATATACAGTTACACGCTGGCTTTAAAGCACAGCTAGAACACCAAATCCTAATACTGCTATCCTAGGAATGAGTCATTGTCCATTCTAATAATACCTGAAACACCGGAATACCCAAGTACTGGCAATGCATAAGTGTCCATGACTAATCCGTGCTTACTCTCATAGTCATAACCAAGTAGTAAGCATCCCGAAACCCTGAGAACACATCATACTGATGAGTAAGTAGTTCGAACAATGTCAAACGTGACATGCCAGCAGACCATGTTTGAGGGGGTGCATGTTGAAGGAAAAGAATGGAGTGTCCAGTTTGTTGAGCCAGTCACGTTGACATGGACACGTTGACATGCCTACAGGATAACTAGTCCAATAACCCACATTTGGCAGGCCATGTAGAGATAACCATTTAATAACATCATATTTTGCAATATAACTCTTATCCTGAGTGATAAACCTCTATTTCATTATGAACTCCGTTCCTCAGTTGTCAAACTCCAAAAGATGTACTATTTTTAAACTGCCAATCAATATGGAAATTGCTGTACTGAGCCTTAGCACATGTTGGTAGCCTGTTATCTGTCTTATCTATATACTAATCGATGAAGGCCCATGTGAAAGCTGAGACATAAGATGACTACATAGAATTGGCCAATAAGATGACTCCACTCAATGACGTGATCACAAGTCCTGTCTTTCTGATTTCTTCATGTTTGCCTGTGTTGTCGACCCCTCTCTTTCTTAGCAGTTTCCCTTTTAACGTTTCGTGCACACCACACCTTCAATGATGGCATCCCTCTCCCATGTCAGCCATCACATCGTCCTCTGCTCCATGGCCAATAACATGACTACATACACTGACGTGTTCGCGACCCCTGTATTTCTCAGGTATTGCAGGCAGCTGCATGGAAACACGGCAACCTCTCGGCCCTCCACTTGCACCGTTTCCCGTTGCCAACTCCTTGGTCAATAAGATGACTACAAGCACTGACATGTTCGCAACCCCTCTATTTCTCAGGTAATTCTCCTCCCAATGTCTGGCACCCCGCTTTCACTGCTTCCTGTTCCCAACTCCCATGCCACAGCTCCGTCTGTATTGTCGTCTCTGTCCATGTCCCTATCCAACTTTATCGCCATGTACCCTGTAGTCCCATTCATTGCATCGCCGTCTGTGTATGTCTGCATTGTCATATCTGTTCATGCCGTTATCTAACTTTCTGGTAACATGCCCTGTTCTGCCTGTGTCGCTGTCTCTGTCAATGGAACTCATTCGGCTCGATCACTCAATGTGCACTCCCCATGCAAGAGGCCTATCTATGTTTCATGCTGTGTATGCATCTGTATTTTTGCATCTAGGTCTTTTGTGGTGTCACAACCTAAAAAACCTTAAATAGCCAAGTAAACTAACGATACTGAGTGACTTGGTGACCCAAGTCCATTTTCCCGGAAACTTGGAATTGTGACAAGCATGGGAATGTAATAAACCATTGATGGCGATTTGATCTGAATAGGTTTTCCTATTCCTTTTCAAGAATAGTAAGGGCAGGGTAATACAAAAGTAGACGAATTTGTAACTAGGCGTCGTCATTGCCGACTGAAACCTTGCTTGTATTTGTTTGCACGCACGTGACCAGGAATCAGTCGTCCACAGGGCAATAAGACAAAGTGAGAACAACTTTTTTGTAGCCTACGTACATTCGCCCGAGTGTTACAAAGGGCACAGAACAGAGAAACATGATACCAAACATAAGAAACTAAGTAACAATCGCCAAAAATTCCGACAACGTGCAGATCTTCGAGCGGTTTTGAGGATAACAGATTCGAAGAGCGAAGTGGTTAAAGAGCACGTACAAAATTGGGGTTAAAATTGTGGTTCCTTTGTATAGGATTGTATGAAATCACACAAAATCGAGGGGATGGTTGGCGAAAATGGGACGAGCTCGATTTTGAGAATCCAAGGATCCGACTTGACTGGCGTGACTACTCTGAGAGATCGTTGCTGCGAATGTGTGGCAAGCGTCGGCGAAGTTAGGATTGCTGTAACTTTGAACTTGAACGGGCTTGAAATTGAATCAACTTGCGTGAGTGCGGGCGGTCATTGTGGTGAAGGAGATGACGACGGGTGGGAGGAAATAGAAACATTCAACTCGGAAGTTTTGAGGGATGGCGTCGGAACAATGGGAAGGATTTCGCTCAGCGACGACTTTGGAGGATCGAACCTCGAACTTGAAACTTCGACGGTCAAAAGAGAGTATGAAGACGAATGGCCAGAACAGGTGGACTTGAGCACAGACGGTGGCACGGGCTCGTTTGATGCTAGCTGAGACGAGGGCATAGTTTTTGATCTCGTGACTGACAGCCTGTTCCTGTGGCATCGACTGAGCAGGGATGGGAGCGTTTGAGACCTCGTGTGGTGAAGGGAGGGAGACAAATTTGCACGATTCCGAAACCAATTCCGATGAGGCACTGTTGACAAAGGAAAGGGAAGGCTTCCGCTCTATGTTGCTAAGCATGAGAGACTGACCAAGCAAAACAGGACGCATTTCGTGGGACGCAGGGAGGGCAACATGCGGTGGGTCAATTGTCAAGGGTGATATTAAATGATCCTCGGGATAGCAACTAGGGACGTCAGAAAGGGGTGATAGCGCAGGCGAAGATAAATTGAGCCTCAAAGTCGGAATCTCAAACTGTGGTGGCGGCGGGAGTGTTATTTCAGAAGGAGTCAAAGGAACCGATGAGGGTGCCAAAGATACAAACGTTGGGACAGGAAGTGTGCACAGGAGCTCAGGAACGTCGTCAGTACTCGGGGATTGGGGCAAGGAGGTCGACGGTTCGGGAACAGAAGTCGTGGGTGCATGACACTTGGGCTTGGGCTCAGTGTTTTCGGTGGCATTGCCTGCGGACAAAGGGACGGGCAAAGATGGAATGGTAGCATTGGTAGATGGAGTGGGCAAAGGCGTGGACTCGTGCTCGGGCTCGGGCTCGGCAATGACATCGACACTACCACACAAAAGAACGACACGTTCAGGGACAGCGTTGATGCACGAGGGTTCAAGCGAAGACGAAACGGGCAGGGAGAGTGAAGTCAGTAGAATGATCAAAGGCAGAGTCTCGGGCTCAGACTTGGGCTTATTGTTCATCCCTGAGGGTGCTGTCGTGCATTGAATCTCCAAAACCAAAGGCGAACACGAAGCAGGAGGTCGATAGTCTGAGGTCGAACATGAGTACGAGGATGAAGGAAGTTTCCGAGATGAGAAAGGGTACGAATGAAGCTAGGGATACGATGTGGGATATGAAGGGAAGGGATCTTCGACATGGGATGGGGCGTCGTGCTCCGCATTGTTGAAGTGAATGAAGAGGAGATTGTAAGGGATGACTTGCAATTTGACGGCCAACAATACTCAATGTGGTTCAGAAGCATGAACACGAATACGTGTTCATGACAACTAAACGGGACAATTGTCCACCACATGTCATATCTTGGTCATGGTGTGCAGTAAAGAGCAGGATTAAGAATGGAGGGAGCAATCAGTCCACTGAAAGTGATGACTGATGCGAGCACGGCGTTGAACTTGCAGCGTTATTGAAGACGGTGAGTTGGCAAGATGCGGTCTACACGAAAAGTTCAAAACCATCGTTGAACTACTGTCGGACGTATCAGTATATCGGACGGTGGGAAAGCAGCCTGAGATCAGGGCAAGAAATGTACCAGAATGGAGGGAGCAATCAGTCCAGTGAAAATGATGACTGATGTGAGCACGGCGTCAAACTTGCAGCCTTATCGAAGATGGTGAGTTGGCAAGATTCGGTCGGAATCAGCAGGGGACCACATTCGAACGTGATGATGCAGCGGGTAATGCAGGTAATGTCACGCAACACAAAAAGTTCGAAACCATCGTTGAACTACTGTTGGACGTATCAGCGTACCGGATGGTGGGGGAGCAGATCAGGGCAAGAAACGTACCATGGCATATGGCATTTGGCGGAAAGGCTGGAGCTCGACGTTTGATGGGGTGTTGTGCTTCACATTGTTGAAGCGAATGGGCACGAGTGTCTAAGGGATAACTTGCAATGCGTAGGCCAGTGATACTCCACGTGGTGCAGAAGCGTGAACACAAATACGTGTTTATGACAACTAAACGGGACAATTGTCCCCCACAAGTCACATCTTGGTTGTGGTGTGCAATAAAGAGCGGGATTGAGTTTCTGCACACTGCAAGTGCACGGCAGTTTTCTCCCATGGACCAAGCATACAGCAGTT
The DNA here is from genome assembly GCA_015025155.1 of Lactarius quietus. Classification (NCBI taxonomy): domain Eukaryota; kingdom Fungi; phylum Basidiomycota; class Agaricomycetes; order Russulales; family Russulaceae; genus Lactarius; species Lactarius quietus. The sequence continues at coordinate 38,897 of WITN01000461.1, forward strand.
CCTCCCTACAGACTGCTGGAAACATTGATACGTCCGAGAGTAGTTCAACAACGCTTTCGAGCCATACAAGTCGTGCGCTATCACCTGCTACATTATCACGCTCAAACCAGGACCCCAATCATTTGGGGGGTGTTTCATTACGTCGCGAGACATGAATGATTACAAACGCCACACCAGGGGAAAGCAACGACGGCAGACAGTGGGAGCGGAATTGGGAACCCCACGAAAAGGGCAAACGACTTCGAAGGCAACACATAAAATAATAAATGTTACACCATATGCAGAAGTTAGGGGAAAGTACAAGCAAAGTTGTGCACAGCAAGTAAAACCCGACCAAGGGAAATGGGATATATCATTCCTGCAAAAGTAACAACACTGTGAAAGACAGGCAAACACAGCTTTAAAAAAAAAATACACCAAGGCGAAAGCTAGCAGTGGCACTGTCAGCGTGAAAGAGTTACAGTCATGACGCCTTAAAATGAGCAAGAAACAGGCATTGTCTTTGTCAAAGGAAAGCAATGGACTGGTCACTAGAGAACATTCTTGGAAGGGAGAGAGAGAAGAAAAGAACGAACATTATTGTTTTTCTTATCCAGACAGTGTGTACAAGCTCAACTTCTATTGGCAAAATTTGTGCATAGTGTGCATTGTTTGGCGGTGCAAGGTTTTGGCGTTCTCGTTACATAAATACGACTCAACCAATGACCTTGCCAAGCAAGGTGATAAATAACAAGTGGCTAATATACTCAATGTAAGGGCACCAATCCCAGGTTTCCAGTGACCAGGAAAACGTCAAAAAACGGCAATAACCAAGGAAACTGCCGAGACTAAAATGTAAAAATACTGATGTGTCTGCAACGTCATATGAGTTTGTGACTCCATCTAATTTTCTCACTATGTGCGAAAACCCTATCCATCGTGATTCGTGAACACTGTGTACCTTATCGGAGGTCCGCCTGGTGTAAATTCTCTTCGGTGACACCAGGGGAGTCACCTTCCACAGAAGGTCGACGAATTTCGTCGCCATCTGCATCACTATAGTTATACATGTACGAATACACAGATCAAACCGCCTTCGAATAAATGGTGTCGCGTTGTAATCGCTCTCGACAACAGGGCCCCTCGGGCCCCTATCGCAATCGCTAGTATCAATTAGAGCCAAAATATTATATGTGTATCAGTCGAGCCTTGCTGACGAAGGACGGCCCTCCGCCGGGCCGTCCTTCGATGGCTAGTTTCCCTCAAGGTTTCCCTCGTATCTTACTTCTTCCCTTGGTTTCACACTCTGACAACTCACAGAGAGAATGCCCCACTTTCTGGTTCGTCCATCGCCGCACTCTACTTGGTGGTGGTTGACAATGAGTGGGCGATGACGGAGAAACTAGCCTCCGTCATCTACAACGGCAGGTTGATTATGACCGGTCCTGACCGTCAGGACCGGTCAGAAACCGTCAGCCGAACGCCCCAATTTACACATGGTATTGGTGCAAAGATCCGTCGCTGTGGGCGCAAAGATGCAGTCAATGAATCATGATGCCTGCGGCCCAAGGCCTTGAGGCCTTGAGGCGGCGCGATGACGCTGCCCCTCAGAACTGAAATGCGCCTATTATTGTTAGATGACCCTAAATTCAGTAAGATTGGGAAAACAACGACAGCACATAACTGACAGGTGCCGTGAGGACACGATGCCCAGCTCGATGCGTGTTCCTCCCTCCGACCTTGGTGGAGTCAAAGATCACCCAACGATGATCCGGTGACGACGCAAATACACCGCAGTTGCTATGCACAGCATAGCCTTCCGAGACAGTAACTGCAGAGGCCTCAGGTTGAATGTAAGTCGGTTTTAGCATGAATTTGAACCAGACCCCTATGATCAAACAGGCGCGGGTCGACCCAACATCTGTGAAACGGAGAGCTCGGCTGACAGGTTCTGGCCGGTCCTGGCCGTTGGGACCGGTCACTGCATACAACCTGCCATTTTACCGATGAAAGAGCCACCGTTTGGTTACTGGTGCCAATCAAAGTCCGGATGGGTACTGGCAGTGTGAGGAATATAACAAGGCCCCCATTTCAGTTGGGATTCACTCCTGCCTCCTCAATACCCCCTCTTGTATCAACTCGAACCATGTTTCCGACTGCATCACTCACCGCTTTCCTCCTTCTGGCTGTCAGCGTTGCGGCGAACCCTATCGTCGTCCGCAAATCACCAGTCTCATTGCCCTTTGCTCGACACCTCAACATCACTGGCGCGCAGGACGTCGTCCAAAAGGATCGGGCCCGCGCGATGAACTTGGTTTCCGTCAGCAAAGCAAAAGAAGGCAGCACGTCGAGCCCCAACACAGTTTCCAGCGTCGGGGTGACTAACGTCGGTGTCCTCTATGGTGCAAGCGTCGGCATTGGTAGCCCCCCTACAGACTGTGAGTGACGTCGCTTGACCTATGTCCTACGTGCTGATGCTGGCTATTAGACACACTCCTGATTGACACGGGAAGTTCGAATACTTGGGTAGGAGCTGGAAAGGCGTATGTCAAGACGAGCACCAGTGTGAAGACAGGTGACAGCGTAGTAAGTATATGAACTATCGGACCGGCGTCAACTAATCTCTATGCTCCAGTCCGAGGCATATGGGTCTGGAACATTCTCTGGTATGTCTCCCTGTAAAGGTCTTTCTTGCTATATGCTAACCCCATTCCTTAGGAACCGAGTACTTGGATACTGTGACGATTTCCTCTGGACTCGTTATTACCAACCAATCCATAGGCGTTGCTTCTAATTCCAGTGGGTTCAGTGGGTTCGACGGAATTCTTGGGTGAGTGGAAAGGCCGTCGCTGTTAATTCGCGCTGACTCTTGCTCCAAAGGATCGGGCCTACTACCTTGACTATTGGAACATTGTCTCCGGACAAAAGCAGCTCTATTCCCACAGTCACGGATAATCTCTACAGCCAAGGAGCTATCCAATCTGACCTCGTTTCCGTGTCCTTTGAGCCCACGACATCGTCATCGGACCGGAATGGCGAGTTGACGTTCGGTGGCACAGACTCGACTAAGTTTACTGGACCAATCACATACATGTAAGCACGCGTGGTCGCTGGACTCTAAGTCAAGTATCTCTGTGCTTACGCAGAACCGGACAGTCCCCTCACGACAACTTCCCCCGCCAGCGACTACTGGAGTATCAGTCAGTCCATTAAGTATGGAAGTACCACCATCCTCTCTACCACTGCGGGTATTGTCGACTCTGGAACCACGCTGATCCCGATTGCTACCGGTAAGTGACCTAGTTTTCCCTAACTAGATGTCGTGCACCAGCCAATGTCACTCGTACAGACGCGTTCAACCGTTATCAATATGTGACCGGCGCTGTCCTCGACGGCACCACGGGCTTGCTCAAGATCACTTCGACTCAGTACAGCAACCTTCAGTCGCTGGTGTTCACAGCCGGGGGCACGTCATTTGAGCTGACTGCCAATGCGCAGATCTGGCCGCGCTCGCTGAATTCGATTATTGGCGGCACTTCAAGCGACATCTACCTGGTCGTCACAGACCTCGGCTCTCCCTCTGGTTCGGGGCTCGATTTTATCAACGGCTACACATTCCTTGAACGTTTCTATTCGGTGTTTGATACTGCGAATGGCAGCGTTGGCTTCGCCACGACGCCATTCACTACTGCCACGACCAATTGAAAGGAGTGGCGACCATTTCATTAGATATGTAACATCTGGACGTGGTTACTAAATAGTATGCAAACTTGTTTTTGTTCCACGAACAGTAGTTGCTCTCATCTCTTTTTTTTTGAACAGTTAAGGCTGTTAAGCATCAGATGTTTTTAGATGTACTCCAGATAAATTTATTGACGTAGTGAAAAGGGGTCTAGAAAGACAACCACTACATGGCTAGAGGCCCAGAGAGCAGGAAAGGTTCGCCGATCCCCAGAGTAAGTAATCGTACGTGCAAACGTTTAGGATGGCTAGGATGGCTGAGTACAGTGTGGGTTGATGTGTGTGCGTGAGCATAACGCTAGAGGTTCCGTAGATGATTGTATGTCCTTCGCACAGGAGAATGCCAGCATATATGCGTCGAGAGTCGATGATGCACAGTCATCATCTGCGACATATGCGCAGTCGTAGTGTATCACAGCACAGAGGATGGTCGATGATCCCTGACTATGTAATTAAAGTCGATATCAATCATCATCGTCGCTTACGAGAAACGTATTGAATAATATGCAGCATACTGATATCGAGAGCACAAAGAAGAGCACACGTAATTACTTGATTTCACATCTAATAGTTCGAGGGAAGTGTTTACACTGGCACGATGTCATACTGGCCGGGCGAAGTGTGAGGACAATGATCTCCAGTATCTTCGGCATCTAATTCCTGCAGCGCTGTGAAGGACTCCCAATGGCGATGCAAATAGCTCATGGCAGTGGTGGCGGTTGTGGTGGAAAATCCAGGATGGTCATAGAGTCTGCCTGGGTGGCGCGATTCACCGAAGGGGGACCAAGAGCTAGTGATGGTCAGTTCAGTCCGAACCGTGGCCCGAACTCGAACTGAACCGGACTGAACCCCAAATCAGGATTAAGTCCGGCCAATGACCCGAACCGGACCGACAGTTCTGTTCGGGGTTTGGGATACAGCAGGATACAGCAAATGCATGTGAATGCGGTTCGAACTGAACCCTTTACTGTACATTTGAGCCAAAAAAAATAGGAATAAAAGCATCTATACTATTTGCGAATCCGAAAGCTAACATCTGAAAACATGCTAAGACAATACCAGATGCCATGCCTTGTAAAAACACCGCATGGCCGTGGGCGTGGGACATTTCATCAAATGGTGCAGATGTCGTTTTTTGCATATCCCTCCACCACAATTAGTGATTTGCTGGCTCAGCCTAGAAGCTGGATGCCGGTGGAAGCCAGCTGTTGGAAGCTGTTCCCATGGACGCTGCCAGCTCAGCTTTTGGCGGCCCATGTCTCCGGTGCCAGATTTTGGCAGGACGGCAGCTCGGCCCACAGCTCCAGCTCAACCATGCTCTGATATGCTCCAATATGTCACTGGAGGATCCGACATGACGTGGACTTGGAGGCACACAATCCACTGTCACCTTGAAACTTTGCCAGGTGTTGTGTAGTAGAGGTGCGTTTCTAAGTTTCTGCTTGCATCTGATACTGATTCTCCTGCATGGCAGCATCCTGTATTGATTCACTTAAATTCACACGACAATCAGATTCACAATAACTTCCGTCTACCTGCCTGCAAGATTCCCCAATTCCCCCTCCCACAACCACATCCCCTCCCAACATACCAACTACAATTGTCCCAGGTACAGACGAAGGAAATAATGCACGCCATGCTGCACCACCCAATTCTGGACCCTCATACCACACCCCTGCGCAGCTTGCATGCCACAGCACCCTACTCGTTGACCCAAACAAAAGCACATGGTCAGTGGTGTAACGTCCCGGGTCACAGTACGTATCTGACCTAACTCATAAGCTAGGGGACGCTGGGAGAAGTCGGGAGTATGACGCACGAGTAGGGTAAGAGGGATGACGAGTCACTCCCTAATACTTACCAAGGCAGTACGGACTATGACTGATGCGCTTACTGTATGATTACTGAGCAGACGTGGACGATTACACAGCAGAGGAGTAGGATTAGTAGTAGTGGCGGTCTCGTTGATGAAGACGGATCGCGCGTAGCACTATATAAGGAAGCTATTGACTGTTGTGGTCGATAGCTTGGATTTCTTGTACCATTCTCATCTTGTTATTCAAAGTCGTGACTTCTCTCTCTCTCTCTCTCTCTCTCTCTCGTCCTTTGGGACCGCGTATCGAACAACTACGATCAAGACTCCGCCTTCGAGCGTTGAGGCGATACTCTGCCTTCGTGCTAGAGATAAGGAACTGCTGAGTCACCGCGTTCACCTTACAGTGCCTAAGTCAGGCTCACGTGCAGCTCGCACATAACATTAAATCCAAGCTCTTCCAAACCAGCGAACGCCGTGGCGACTCTCAATACCAAGGACGGTTGGGACTTTACGGCCTATCGCGTCGACTCAAGAGAACGAGACGCACCTACTCGATACCTTATAGGACGAGTAAGGTGGCGACACGTGCCAGATACCAGAAGAACCGACGAACACAACACAGGATACTACGCCGAGGCAGCTACCGCACAAAGATACCATCCAGTAGTCTTCAACAGAGAACGCTGCTGCTGGGTCGAGCTCAGGTGGAGCAACACCAATAGCTACTTCGAAGCAACACGACCAGCAGCTGACGACCTAAATATCAACATACCATTGGTTGACGCGCGAGCAATCGATCAGCAAGGACCCATAGACGGTCAACAAGAAGAAAACCTCGACTCGGAACCCCCAAGGTCCGAATTCCAACTACGAGAAGAAACACCGGCTGCATCAAGCCATACTAGCGAACGATCACCAACTCCACGAAGCGAAGGAGTAGAACCAGAAGAGATCACAGTGCAATCACCAGAGGTAGACGCACTAGCCATACGAACAGCTGAGTTGCACATTCCTGAACCAATAAGGGGGATACCATTCAACAGGATGACTACCCAAACAGAAGTATCGCCACCCCAACTTATCATCAACGAACAGACAGGTCATGTCCAACAACTGCAACCAGAAGACATGGAAGCCGTCAATCGAGCAATGGGACCAGATGTCCCCGATGCGCCAAGCATCCTGGAAGGAACTGAAATGTTCTACGAGTTCCGGCTCAACCGAAACAGAGTACCATCACCCAATAATAGACCATTCCCACCCAGGGAAGGACCACCAGGAGGGGGACCACCCAATGGTGGTTGGCCGCGAGGAAGAGGAGGAGGAGGACCGCCGCAGCTGGACCACCAGCAGGACCACCAGCAGGACCCGCGATAGCCAACCAACAAGGAAACGACAAGTTCATCGGCAATCCACCGCCGACATTTACAGGGAGCAGATCCCAAGCAGAGGCATTCATCCTCCAATGGGAGGTATATGCAGGAGTCAACGCCAATCACTCCGCTATGAGGAACAAATACCAGAAAGCTATGTTGTTTCTCACATACATACAAGGAAATGCGGTTAACCAATGGGTAATGTCAGCAAGCTGATGGCTTGTCAATGAAGTAGCCATGGGAACAGACCAGTTCAACAATAGGCTGTGGGAGAATCTACTCAACGCCTTTCAAAGACAGTTCGGCGATGTTCTCAGCAAAGAACGAGCCCAAGCCCAGCTCGACGCCGGAATACACATGAAGGAAGGAAGGATCGACGACTACATCGCGCAATTCGAACAACTGGTTCGACACGCAGGGTACAACATCAATGCCGAGCAAACCATCAAATACTTCACAAAGGACTACCACGGGCATTATACGAAACCATGTACCAACACGACGACCCCAGGAACTATGAAGAGTGGAGAGATTCTGCCCTAAAAAGGCAGCAAAAGTGGATCCACATGCAGACGGTCAGAGGAAACCTGGACGCCTTCAAACCAGGACGAGCTCCAGGAGGAGCATTAGCTAAGTTGCTCGCACCACTCCAAAGTGACGACCGAATGGACACATCCGCAGATCGCGTAAGAGGACGACTCGCTGGGGCCAAAGATATAGTAGCCAACCACTACAGGAATACCAAACCCCCACAACCACCGTTCCCGCCACGAGGGGGATTCGTCCAAAGACAATTCAAACGAGACCACAGCCAAACGCAGTGTTATAACTGCCAGAAGATGGGTCATATCAGTCGCGACTGCAGGCAGCCCAGAAGATGCCGTGACATACAAACACGCACCACTGAAACTGCGACAACCAAAGAAGAAAAGGCGCGGAATGGCTACGAGGAGTCGCAGGAGATGACGAAGAAGTGAAAGACCTGGTCCTGCAACAGTTGATGGGACAGGATTTTGGAAACGCCTGAACCCGGCGGCCTGGGTGAGGGCAATACGTTGGAACTCTGTGTACATTATGCGCTACCGTTCTATGTGAGTACCAGTGTCTATCCGCACGAGTTACAACATGGCCGACATCAAAGCATTAGTGGACTCCGGAGCCACTGATAACTTCATACATCCGAACTTCGTAAACGAATGGGATTGGGACAACAGGCACTAGATAAGCCCAAAAATATTTACAACATTGACGATACCACTAATAAAGCGGGGCAGATCACACACTACCTCACGCTCAATGTGGAAACAGGAGGAACAAGAAGAGAATTGAGGTTCCTCGTCACCGATATCGGAAGAGAAGACATCCTGCTAGGATACCCATGGCTCGCCACCTATGAGCCAAGGTTCAGCTGGCGACACGCCACTATAGATGAGAAACAACTTCCTATAGTGTTGCGATCAATTAACCCGAACGACAGGAAAGCAGTATTAGCAAGGCTGCTAAAAGAAGAGAAGAACGACGAAAGGACGTCACGAATGTTCACAACCGAAACAAAGAACAAATCGTGACAAACCTAGAAGAACAAGTATACGGAAGAAGATCAGCAGTAGAACTCGCGTGGATGCCAAGCAGTACACCATGGAGGTCAAAATACCAACAGAATACCAATGCTTCGCGAAGGTATTTAGTGAAGAAGAATCGAAAAGGTTCCCACCCAAAGAAAGTTGGATCACGCGATAGACTTCAAAAAGGGAGCACCAGAGGTAATTGACTGCAAGATATACCCCATGACCAGGGTAGAGGACGCAGCATTAGACGACTTCATTGACGAACAATCGAGAAGGATACATACGTCCCTTGAAATCCCCGTACGCATCATCATTCTTTTTCATTAAAAAGAAGGACGGAAAGCTACGACCTGTACAGGACTACCGACAATAAACGAGTGGACAATACGAAACCAATATCCACTCCCTCTCATCGATGACCTCATCCGAGACCTTGGGGGAGCTCAAATATTCAGCAAACTAGACGTCCGACAAGGGTATAAAACATATGGATCAAGGAAGGAGACGAACACAAAGCCGCGTTTAAAACACGCCACGGACTTTTTGAACCAACCGTCATGTACTTTGGACTGTGCAACTCACCAGCTACTTTCCAAAGCTTCATGAACGAGATATACCGACCAACGATAGCAGAACATGAACTCCAGGGGACGACCATTCGGGTCTACATGGACGACATCGCGATAGCAACAAAACGACAACCAAACACACTTGAACAACACCAGAAGGCGGTTTGCATGTCTAGCAGTCGCTCAAAAGCACGACCTCTTCTTCAAACCGGAAAAATGTGTCTTCAACCCCCTAGTATTGATTACCTGGGGGTAATCCTTGAAGAGGGGGTGACACGTATGGACCCCGTCAAAATTTCGGGTGTTCGCGACTGGACATCTCCATCATCAGTTAAGGACGTACGATCTTTCTTGGTTTTTGCAACTTCTACCGGCAGTTTATCAGGGTTTCGCGAACATTGCCAAACCACTAAATGAACTAACACGAAAAGACGAACCATGGCAATGGACGGAAAGACATCAAACAGCATTCAACACTCAAACAACGGGTCACGACAGAACCCATACTAGCACACAGATCAAACACAACAATTCGATTAGAAGTCGATGCATCAGGATTCGCAGTAGGAGCAGTGCTATACAGAAGAAAGCGGATGGGAAACACACCCTGTGGGGTACTACTCAGCAACATGAACCGGAACGCAACTACGACATCTATAACCTAGAGTTATTAGCCATCGTCAAAGCGTTAAGGAATGGCGACACCTACTAGCTGGGTCCTCACACAAAGTAGCATATTCTCGGACCATCTTAACCTTCGTACTGGCGGGATCCCCAGAAAATCAGCGACGAATCGCCAGAGAAGTCTAGAATTGGCGAATACAATTTCGAGATACATCACGTCAAGGGAACCGCAAATGGGAGGCTGACGCACTCTCACGACGCACCGACTATGACCAAGGAGAAAAGGACAACGAGAACGTCACGGTGCTACCGAACAAGTTGTTCGTACGAACAACCACCACCAACCACAACAAGACGAACAAGGATACGCAAGTGGGTCGACCCCCATAATTAACCAAAGCAGACGGACTTTGGTGGTACCACGGGACAAAGGCTAGTGTCACGGGAACACCTGAAGAAATCAGAGAAGTAATCTCCACACATCACGATCCCCCTATTCACGGACACCCAGGGATAAACCGAACAACCCAGATGGTGGAACGCCACTACTGGTGGCCCACAATGAAACAGGACATTGCCGAATACGTACGAGGATGTGCTGATTGCCAGCGATGCAAGGTCAACACACAAAGGACGAAGGCGCCGCTACAACCAATCTTCCCAAAACCAGAAGCAACACCATTGAGTAGTGGCGCTAGACTTCATCACCAAACTCCGATATCAAGGGAGTACGATTCAATACTCACAGTCACTGACCACGACTGCTCAAGGCATCAATATTCATACCTTGCAAGGAGGAAATCTCGGGGAAGAAACCGCAGCTCTATACGCCAAACATGTAGTCGCACGATTTGGCCTACCACGAAACTAATCAGCGATGAGATCCTCGATTCGCATCCAAGTTTACAAGAGAACTATGCCGACTCTTGGGAATACAACAAAACATTTCAACTGCCTACCACCCAGGACAGACGGACAATCAGAACGAACAAACCAATGGCTGGAACAGTACCTCAGGTTCTGGGCCAACGAAAGGCAAGACAATTGGGCCGATCACCTCGCACTAGCTGAGTTGCACAAACAATTGGGTTAACGAATCTACACGCAAACTCCATTTAGGTTGCTGATGGGATATCACCCGCACACTAATTGGACGGACCAAAGATCACCCATACCACGGGTCACGGCGAGCTAGAACAGCTGAAAGAGATAAGGAATCAGGCACACGAACAAATGCGCCGCGCCAACATCATGGATCAGACTCGTGATTCCCCAAATATCAAATAGGAGATAGGTCTGGCTGAAGGACGTCACCTGAGGACCCATCAACCAACCCGAAACTTGCCCCAGACGACATGGACCATTCAAATTGTCCAGGTGATGTCTCCTGTCAACTACCGACTTGAACTTCCCACGCAGTGGAGCATCCACGACGTCTTTCACACAGACCTTCTCACACCTTACAAAGAAACACTGATTCACGGCGCAAACTATCAGCGCCCACCACCAGAATTGGTAGAGGACGTGGAAGAATTAAGGTCGAAAGGTATTAGACTCAAGAAGACATGGACGAGGGCGCAAACTTCAATACCTCATCAAATGGAAGGGTTACCCAGACTCGGACAACCAGTGGGTCCCATGGACGAATCCATGCGGACGAAAAGATAAGGGAGTTCAAGCAGTCTAACCCACTGGCCAAATTCACATAAAGCAGGGACTATGGCACAACCAATCCCCACTCCAATGGCCTACATTCCCATTAACACTCTTACCCACATTGATGACCTCCCCTCAGTTAACACCCTCACCACCTACGACACCACCAACAATGTGGACGACCCTTCTGCTCAGCAATTGAACAGTCAGAGCCGTGGCGAACGAGACCGAGACGAACGAGAACAGCGGAGCGGGACTTGGCCGAGGCTCGCCGGCGATTCCCCACACCCGCAAGCGGCCGAGTGGAGAGAGATGAGGAGGGACTTGCAGCTGCTGCGACAGGTCATGACCTCCTGGAGGATGGATCAGATAGCGAAGATGACAGCACAGGAGAGACGGACGAGGATACAGTTGCTGATGAGGCAAGTATCCTCCAGCCCTCCACCGCCTTTACGTCCACCACTGCTGTCGACCGGTATGACAGTGATGAGTCCAGCGGAGAGTCAGACGACGGGTCACACCACGATGCAAGAGTCGTGTGCACCCGATGCGACAACCCCGTTGACTACTGCCATTGCGCCCCCGAATACGTGCCACCACGATTGGCCGAAGACACCGCGACATTACCGAAGAGACCAATACTAACACATCACCACCTGTCGCCGTCGTCTATGGGCTCATGGCAGACGAGGGGTACATGGCAAGAGGAATGCCCCCCTACGCAGAGGCACGTGACCCGTCCCCCATCACTACGCGCAGAACGCATGCGGCGAGGCGCCCTATCCGTGCCCTATCGCCTACCCCCCGGGATTCGTCCGCAACCACGGAGTGAACTGGATCCCGTGATCATACAACAAGAAGGTCGACGCATCCCTGCCCAATTTGTGCGGCTGCAATGCTCGACAACCCCGAGGCGTTCGGAACGATGGGGAGGGGCGAGCCGATATACCGAGGAGACATACACGCCAAGCCAATGCGTGATATGGGGCCAGCAGCTGAGTACACGCGTGAAGAATTACAATACTTCCGCGCTGACTTCCAGGGACGACGCCAAGTAGATGAAGCGCTCACCAGGCTGGGGGATATCTCCCTCGCCGCAGAGGTGAAGCGGTATCGCGCGTCCCAGGAGGTCATCGTGGAGCTCGAAGCCGCGATCAAAAAGTTGGAGGACGACATCTTCGTCCATGTCGACCGCGCGCGACACTCAGCAACTCGGTTAGGTCGGGCACATGCCATCAGAAGAGTACGAGACGAGCACGAAACAGACGTGGGGCTGACTGAGGTGCCCAATTGGGTAGTAGAGCGTGGGCGCTCACCCTTGTGAAGAGGGTGATGTAACATCCTGGGTCACAGTACGTATCTGACCTAACTCATAAGCTAGGGGACGCTGGGAGAAGCCGGGAGTATGACGAACGAGTAGGGTAAGAGGGATGACAAGTCGCTCCCTAATACTTACCAAGGCAGTGTGGACCATGACTGATGCACTTACTGTATGATTACTGAGTAGACGTGGACGATTACACAGCAGAGGAGTAGGATTAGTAGTAGTGGCGGTCTCACTGACGAAGGCGGATCGCGCGTAGGACTATATAAGGAAGCTATCGACTGTTGTGGTCGATAGCTTGGATTTCTTGTACCACTCTCGTCTTGTTATCCAAAGTTGTGACTTCTTTCTCTCTTTTGTCCTTTGGGGCCGCGTATCAAGCGAACGTCAACAGACTCCGCCTTCGAGCGTTGAGACGATACTCTGCCTTCGCGCTAGAGTCAAGGAACTGCTGAGTCACCGCGTTCACCTTTCATTGCCTAAGTCAGGCTCACGTGCAGCTCGCACGTAACATCGAGTCTGCCACTGCTGACAGCTCTCAGCTCCCCAAAAAGGAACACATTGCCCCGAATCAACATTCCTGGACTGAGACAGCACAGCAGATGGGTGTGACGTGAACCAAGAAGGGCCGGGGCAAGGTTGACAGTGCACACACAGCCGAGCACATCGGCAAGATCAATCGCAAGCGCAACCATGAGGATGACGACCCGTATGGGGCTGGTGAGCAATCTGGCAAGCGTGTGAAGCCGGACGCACGCTCAGTCGCAGCGAATTCCTGTGTACGTGCTAATAATGCCCAGCCGCCATCTGCGAGCCCCCTGCCTCCCTCAGCATCTCAACCTCCTCCCTCAACTTCACGCGCACCAGGCACTTTGATCCATTTCCCCAGCCCATCCATTCTTCCCCTCACACAGCCAGCTCCAAGGTCCCTCCCTCCCTCAGCGTCCTTCTCACCCCATCCATCGGCTGCTCACGCGCTCAGCTCCTTTCCCCTCACACAGCCGACTCCAAGGCTTGAAAGTCCTCACCCTCCCCCTGCATCCCTCCCCCCGTCTCTCGTCTGCATGTGCGTCAGGGCTTTTGCCTCAGGCGCCTTATCACCCCCCTCCCTATCTGCTTCAGCCAGCTCCCCAGTTCACGCAGATGCAATATTATTATCCTGGACTCCCGGCGTACTACCCCCCTCCCCATTAGATAGTCGACTTAGTTTTTTTTTCGGAATGTTTGTTCTTATTTTTATCAAATAAATATATCATATCGTCTGAAATAAAAAATATATCGTATATTGCCTGTCCAAAGTTTCGGAATCAGCGCGGTTTGATTCTGACTTTCGGTTGTGGCCGATGACATTGCCTATTTGGGTTTCGAGCATCTGCGGAATTAAGCCAACTCCCGCCCGCCGTGCTATTATTTTCGCCCTCTCGGTCCGTGGTCTAGGCACAAGCCTTCATTGTAACAAACTACACCAAGAACAACTCTGTACTTAGCGGTGTTTCACTATCGCAAATCTAAATAACCTTGCAGAAGACTCGAAGCCAGCTAAATACTGCATTTTAAACACTAGTAACAAGAACTGCCAGTGTTGCAGTGGGGGTAACACCACTGTATAGTATTCAATACTAGTACATGATGCTTGGGAAATAACAGATTCTGAATCTTCAACCCTTTTCGAGATGCTCGTTGCAACAACTGCTTGGGTGAGAACTTGAAGGTCGTCACGCGCTGGCGCAGTTATCAGCAACGTTGGAAAGGCCACTGGCAGCTGGTTGTAAACTCGTCAACAAGTTCTAATCGCTATACAGAAGAAAAAAATGACTCGTGGTCAGGATAACACCATTGCAGCAGAGTAACTGCTTAGTACTACGGAGCGTCAGTCTAATAGAATACGGTACGCGAGGAGTACAGTACTACCATGTCGTTCCAGCGGCCGAAGTACACCCAACTCCCACGGGGACATTAAATTTCACGTTGGGGTCTGCGGCAATGAACGCATTTCGGTCAAGTTGCGACAGTGAGGAGAAAGCTTGGTTGGAGTCGCAGCACCTAAGGGTGCCAATGGGGCAAGTTCGTCCTAGGATAGCGGAGGCGGTGACGCTACTGGCCAAGTACATGGCTGTGACGAAGAAGCTGAGGGGTCGTTGGAAGAGCATTGTATCTTGCAGTGTTTAGTGGGGTATTGAGGAACTCAGGCCTCAGGCTTGAGTACTCTTTTATAGGATTTTGTCCTTGCTCCGAGTCGGCAGGGTAATGGTAGCGATCGCCAAGTCTAAGAAATAAAGACCGAATTCGTCTCAAGCAAGGTGACCTGTCGTCGCCTCTCCTCACGAGTCAAGCGTTGGAGGGTATAATATCTGAATATCTGAATATGTCCCAAGAATGGATGTGCAGCCGTAGTATCTGTTGTGCGAGTCTCGCAGGGATCATCCGCGGGACGGCGAGATTCTTGGCTGATCCATCTCGAATAAAGAGTCGATGTTTGACGACGCTGAGCACTGTAGCAGTGCATCGGACTCGGAGACTCAAGATAGAGCACGCGAACGTGCTTTTCGAGCACAATGGGGCAGTAAGGCTGAAGTAAGAGTTTGGACCCTCGACTCAGCCAGAATCAAGAATAACTACGAAATGGGAGCGAGAGAACGTGGATGAGGCCTCGGGTACAGTAAGAGGCCGTAGTGCGGTTTTTGTGTTCTCTGCATCCGTAAAATTAGTCCCATATGGACCTTCCCTTTCGTGGTATGCAATTTTTCATTTACACTCACTCTGGGAATTCCGTCGCTTCTCGCTTTCCCAAACATTTCACTCTGTATCGTGTACTGACAGCAGCAGAATATATGTACCATTAGGACTTCAGCTACTAACAAGTCTGTAATAACTGATGACCCTGCCGTTGCTGTCACCATGGCCATTGTCAGTCATCGTCGCCGTCGCCGACACCCTTATTCCGGTGCGGTCGGGTCGTCGTTGCAGCTGTCGCCTAGTAGTTGTTCATGGTCTCGCATTATAGTCGCTTCGTTCGGGGTTGTGGTCGGGGTTGTGGTTGTGTCGTCATGGTGTTGAGATGATATGGTGTTGTGATGGTATGGTGTTGAATTGCATCAGTAAAATCATCGGGAAAAACCTCCCGCGCTAGCGAGGGATAATTATTGATAAATACCCGAATTATTGAATTATCGCATCTTGATTAGTCCCCACGAAAAATTGTCAATAATTAGTGTGGCTGACAGGGCATTATCAGCCAAAAGCTTTTCGAAATTGCTTTCACATTACGGTATTATGAATTTAGGGGATCGGAGAATGAAATCGACGACATACTTTATTCAAAAATCGTCCTATGCTACTACAGGGCTATGTGAACTATGGGGATTTGGAAATAAGGTAAACACAAGATTGCTATTCTGGGGTATGCACCAACCCAAGCCACACGCCTGATTCAGCACTACAAAAGCAAAATAAAATCAGTTGGGAGTAGAGAAACGGGCGGTCCGACGGATCGCTTTTGTGAAAAAAAGCGTCACAATAGAAATTATTCTGCACAAAGAGCAGCTGTCTGGCACCCTGCTTGGCTGCCACTGCACCATCACATCGAGCGTCCCATCCTCATCCATATCCACAAACTTCGCACTTTGTACATCTGCGATGCTTTCAAGTGGTTCGACGCCATTCCATACCTCGCGCCACCAGCGCCGTGCACCAGGCGCCGAACATCCAGATACACCACGCGAGTAGGGTGTAGAGAGCAAGAGGTGCACAAGGTCCTTGGCTACGAGGAGCAGGTCTATAGAGCCGTCTAGATTGGCATCACCTGTGCGTTAGCACGGGTTGTGCAGGTGAGTACGACATGTGGAGCACCTGAAGATTCACCCCATATTGTACAAGCTCATTGATTGGTATGCTGACGTAGTTCTATGTGCATGGTCGTCAAATGAGCTGTGTGAGTGAATAGACAGAACATACTGCGCTGGAAAAATTAAATCTAAGTTCGAGTTGGCGACGCAAAGAGCATCGGGGCTACGGCAGGGAGCTTCGACGGCGGGACCGGTGAAGGGGATTGAGGAAGCCGCGAGAGCTGCATATTGAAAGCGACGTTCACGGCACAGTTTGTCCCAAGTCGAGCACCTTCGTGACAAACCAAAAATATATCTATGGACATTGATTGGGATAAAAAAATTCATTGGAATACAAGGAACATGAACCAGCTATGCAGTCTTCATTGAGGTCCACTGTGGCATTGCTATCAGTACGGTTTAGAGCGTAGAGCGATATGAACTTCAAATGCTACTCCCATTTTTTCCTCCCATGAGCGGGTCCGTGATGGGGAAAGGATACGTGTTCATAGTTGTCCAGGTGTTGACCTTATTGTCTTGAAAGGGACTTGCAGGGAGGCAGCGATGATAAGTGAACCCGCAAGCAAAGTGGAGGGTGGGGGACGGAGAGGAACCGATGAGGAACAAGAAAATCTGATGAATGGGGAAAAACAAACTTCCCACGTTCAAACGATCAACAAACCAAACATCAACAAAGGATAACTCAACAATGGAGCGCGACTTGTCGTTTTTTTTTTGATTCTACCCCAAGCTTCCGACGTTGGACCCATCAACAAACCAAACATTGACAAAGGATCAATCAACAAGGGAACGTGACTTTTTTTTTTGATCCCACTGTTTACTCAAGCTGTACCGTTTTCTGTAGGCATCTTTGTGGCTTCTACGTGGCTGCCTCCCTGTGGGTCCAGTCAAGTGCAGATGGCACGGTCCATGTGAAGACTTGTCATCAAGGGGGATGGCCGGATATGGGTGCGCTACACATTCTCACTCCTTTGTCATCCTTGTGTCGTCTTTTTTTCGATGTTCGCTGACGTGTCGTGCCTATAGTTTATGGTCCTGTGACTGTTCCTTGGTTGGACGGGTATCCTACCGCCAAGGAGATGACCGTGACCGGTATGCAATATGTCATAGATGCGTCACGGTTTGTGACTGCAGCCAAGCGGACTGCAGTGGCTGACTGTGAGCATCGCCCTGCTCTCTAACAACCGCGTTCATTCCGTGCTGAAATTTCCCATTCCATTTCATAGAAGTTCATGGTGCCCACAATACCCCCACCACTCGTTCCTCTTCCTGATCTCTCACACAGCTACAAAGGCCAGTCGTTCGAGACTCGCATTCGCACCTCGAGTCCTCCTTGTATAGTCGAAGCTGTCCGCGAAGTCTGGGACAATCCACCACTTTTCGTGTGGCTCAGCGCTACGTACTTGTAACGTCCCGGGTCATAGTAAGTATCTGACCTAAGCCAATAACTCAGGGGACTTGGCATAACGGACTATTACGGTACGACGATTGGTGATTTACTGTACGATGACTGATGGATGACTGATGGTGTACTATACGATGACTGATGGATGACTGATGGTGTACTATACGATGACTGACGGGTTTGTGATACGCTTACTGATCATACGTGGACGATTACCCAGCCGAGGAGTGCGCTTAGTAGTAGTGGCGGTCTCGCTGACGAAGGCGGACTGCAGCATAGTACTATATAAGGAAGCTATCGACTGTTGTGGTCGATAGCTTGGATTTCTTGTACACTTCTCATATCGAATCCAGAAAGCTCTCTCTCTCTCTCTCTTCGTCCTTTCGGACCGCGTTAGCTGGGAACAAGACTCCGCCTTCGTGCGTTGAGACGATACTCTGCCATTGTGCTAGAGTCAGCAGATCGCTAAGTCACCGCGTTCACCTTACGTTGCCTAAGTCAGGCTCACGTGCGACACACACGTAACATTAAATCCAAGCTCTTCACAAACCGAACGCCGTGGCGACTCTCAATACCAAAGACGGTTGGGACTTTGTACCCTATAGGATCGACGCAAGAGAACGAGACGCGCCCACTCGATACCTCATAGGGCGAGTAAGGTGGCGACACGTACCAGACACCAGAAGATCCGACGAAAACAACACCGGATACTACGCAGAAGCAGCTACCGCACAAAGGTATCATCCCGTAGTATTCAACAGAGAACGCTGTTGCTGGGTAGAACTCAGGTGGAGTAACACCAACAACTACTTTGAAGCAACACGACCAGCAGCAGATGACCTACACATAAACGTACCATTGGTCGACGCACGAACAATTGATCAGCAAGGACCGATAGACGGTCAAGAAAGGGACAACCTCGATTCGGAACCACCAAGGGCCAAATTCCAACTACGAGCAGCAACACCGGAAGCGTCGAGCCACACCAGCGAACGGTCGCCAACCCCACGAAGTATAGAACCCGAAGATATAACGGTACAATCACCGGAGATAGACGCATTAGCCGCGCAAACAGCTGAGTTGCATATTCCCGAACCAATCAGAGGAATACCATTCAGCTACATGACTACTCAAACAGAAGTATCGCCACCTCGACTTGTCATCAACGAACAAACAGGTCATATACAGCAACTACAACCAGAAGACGTAGAAGCCGTAAACCGAGCCATGGGACCAGACGTCCCTGATGCACCAAGCATTCCCGAAGGAGCCAACATGTTTTACGAATTCAGGATCGATCGCAACAGGGTACCATCGCCGGAAAACAGGCCATTCCCGCCATTGCGACCACCACCAGGAGGAGGACCGCCAGGAGGAGGACCGCCAGGAGGAGGACCGCCAGGAGGAGGACCACCTCTGGCAGGACCAGCAGTAGCCCACAACGCACACCAAGGGGGAAACGATAAATTCATTGGTAACCCACCGCCCACATTCACGGGGCAAAGATCACAAGCCGAGTCCTTCATCCTTCAATGGGAGGTCTACGCGGGAGTAAACGCAAACCATTCAGCCATGCTGAATAAGTATCAGAAAGCTATGTTGTTCCTCACCTACATTCAGGGGAACGTGGTTAACCAATGGGTTATGTCTGCAAGTCGGTGGCTCGTAAACGAAGTAGCCATGGGGACCAACCAATTCGACAACAGGTTATGGGAGAACCTGCTCAACGCCTTTCAAAGGCAATTCGGCGACGTTCTCAGCAAGGAACGAGCACAGGCACAACTAGATGCCGGAATACACATGAAGGATGGAAAAATCGACGATTACATCGCCCAATTCGAACAACTCGTTCGACACTTGGGATACAATATTAACGCCGAACAAACACTCAAGTATTTCACCAAAGGACTACCAAGAGCATTATACGAGACAATGTACCAACACGACGACCCCCGAAACTACGAGGAATGGAGGGAATCCGCCCTAAAGAGACAGCAAAAGTGGATTCACATGCAGACAGTCCGAGGAAACCTCGACGCCTTCAAACTCGGGCGTAATGCAGGAGGAGCACTAGCTAAGTTGCTCGCACCACTCCAAAATGACGACCGAATGGACACATCTGCAGACCGAGTTCGAGGACGATTAGCAGAAGCCAAGGAAATCATGGCAAACCACCCCAGGAACACCAAGCCACCACAACCACCATTCCCACCACGAGGGGGATTCATCCAGAGACAATTCAAACGAGACCACAGTCAAACGCAGTGTTACAACTGCCAGAAAATGGGTCACATCAGTCGCGACTGCAGGCAACCTAAGAGACGCCGCGATACGCAAGTACGTATCACTGAAACCGCACAAACCAAAGAAGAGAAAGCGGCGGAATGGCTACGAGGAGTAGCAGGAGATATGAGGAAGTCAAAGACCTGGTCCTTCAACAATTGATGGGACAGGATTTTGGAAACGCCTGAACCCGGCGGCCTGGGTAAGGGCAATACGTTGTAACTCTGTGTACATTATGCGCTACCGATCTATGAGAGTACCAGTGTCTATTCGCGCAAGTTATAACATGGCTGACATCAAAGCATTAGTGGACTCCGGAGCCACTGACAATTTCATCCACCCACAATTCGTAAAACGGATGGGTCTAGGACAACGGGCATTAGATAAGCCCAAAAACATTTACAACATCGACGATACCACTAATAAAGCGGGACAGATTACACACTATCTCACGCTTAACGTGGAAACAGGAGGAACTCAAAGAGAACTACGCTTCCTCATCACCGACATAGGAAGAGAAGACATACTGCTAGGATATCCTTGGCTCGCGACTTACGAACCAAGGTTCAGCTGGCGACATGCCACCATTGACGAAAAACAACTCCCTATAGTACTACGATCAATCAATCCAAACGATAGAAAAGCAGTACTCGCAAGGTTGCTCCATGAGGAGAAAGAGACGACAGAGTGTCGCGAATGTTCACAACAAATACAAAAGAACAAATCGTGACAAAAATAGAAGAACAAGTATATGGACGACGATCAGTGGTTGAACTGGCGATTGAAGCCAAGCAATACACCAAAGAAGTCCACATACCGAAGGAATACCAAAAATTCACGACGGTATTCAGTGAAGAAAGGCAAAAAGGTTCCCACCAAAACGAAGTTGCGACCACGCAATCGAGTTTAAAAAAGGGGTACCTGATGTAATTGACTGCAAAGTATACCCGATGACAAGGGTAGAAGACGCAGCACTAGACGAGTTTATTGACGAACAAGTGGAGAAGGGATATATTCGTCCCTCAAAATCCCCGTACGCATCGTCATTCTTCTTCATCAAAAAGAAGGACGGAAAACTGCGACCAGTACAGGACTATCGGAAGATCAACAAATGGACAATACGAAATCAATATCCGCTCCCCCTCATTGACGATCTAATCAGGGATCTTGGAGGAGCGCAGATATTTAGCAAGCTAGATGTCCGACAAGGATATAATAATATCCGTATCAAGGAAGGGGATGAACACAAAGCTGCATTCAAAACACGCCGTGGACTATTTGAACCAACAGTCATGTACTTTGGCCTGTGCAACTCGCCGGCTACATTTCAAAGCTTCATGAATACCATCTACCAACCTACGATAGCAAAACACGACGCACTCGGAACGAAAATCAGGGTTTATATGGACGACATCGCCATTGCAACCAAACGACAACCATTAGCAACCAAGAGACACCAGGAAGCAGTCTGCGACGTACTCGCAGTCGCACAACAACACGACCTTTTCTTCAAACCCGAGAAATGCGTCTTCAACGCTTCCAGTATCGATTACCTGGGGGTAATCCTTGAAGAGGGGGTAACACGTATGGACCCTGTCAAAATTTCGGGTGTTCGCGACTGGCAGTCACCAACATCCGTAAAAGACGTACGATCATTTCTCGGTTTTTGTAACTTTTACCGGCAGTTCATCAGAGGCTTCGCCACCATTGCCAAACCACTAAACGAGCTAACACGCAAAGATGAACCATGGCAATGGAGCACAAAACATCAGGAAGCATTCGAAACGCTCAAACAACGAGTAACAACGGAACCCATCCTCGCACACGCTGACCAAACACAACAATTTGATGTGGAAGTAGATGCCTCAGGATTTGCAGTTGGAGCGGTCCTTCTCCAAAAGAAGGCAGACGGAAAACGACATCCTGTAGGATACTACTCGGCTACGCTCAACGCAGTGGAGCGGAACTACGACATATACAACCTTGAACTATTGGCCATCGTGAAAGCGTTAAGGAATTGGAGACATCTGTTGGCGGGATCACCACACAAAGTACGCATATTCTCAGATCATCTCAACCTCCGATACTGGCGAGATCCCCAGAAGATCAGTCGCCGAATCACCAGAGAAGTACTAGAACTGGCGGAATACAACTTTGAGATACACCATGTCAAGGGGACAGCCAATGGAAGGGCCGACGCTTTATCTCGGAGGCCTGACTATGATCAAGGAGAGAAAGATAACGAAAACATCATCGTACTACCAAACAAAGTATTCATACGAACTACAAGCACGCAACAAGACGAGCAACGAATACGCAAGTGGGTCGACCCACACAAACTAATAAAAGCAGAAGGGCTTTGGTGGTATCAAGGACAAAGGCTCGTTGTAACGGGAACAATGAAGGAAATCAGAGAAGTAATTTCAGCGCATCACGATCCCCCCGTTCACGGCCATCCAGGAATAAACCGAACAACGCAACTAGTGGAGCGTCACTACTGGTGGCCCACGATGAAACGAGACGTTACCGAGTACGTTCAAGGATGTGCTGAGTGTCAACGGTGCAAGGTCAACACGCAGAAGACAAAAGCGCCATTACAACCCATATTCCCGAAACCAGAGGCGATGCCATTTGAGGTAGTGGCACTAGACTTCATCACGAAACTCCCGGTATCACGGGAATACGATTCAGTACTCACAGTCACTGACCATGACTGTTCAAAAGCGTCCATATTCATACCATGCAAAGAAGAAATAACAGGCGAGGAAACTGCGACACTCTACGCAAAACACGTCGTGGCACGGTTTGGACTACCGTCAAAAATCATTAGTGACAGAGATCCCCGGTTCGCGTCAAAATTCACTAAAGAACTATGTCGAATCTTGGGAATACAACAGAACATCTCAACGGCCTATCACCCAAGGACGGATGGACAATCAGAACGAACCAACCAATGGTTGGAACAGTACCTCAGACTATGGGCCAATGAGCGACAAAATAATTGGGCTGACTACTTAGCGCTCGCGGAGTTCGCTCACAACAATTGGACTAACGAGTCCACACGCGAAACACCGTTCAGATTGCTAATGGGTTATCACCCCCTTACTAACTGGACAGATAAGAAGTCGCCGATACCAAGGGTCGAGAAGCGACTAGAACAATTGAAGGAGATAAGAAGTCAGGCGCAGGATTACATGCGAAGGGCGCAACAGTCATGGGTCAAACACCGTGACACCCCAAAATATCAGATAGGGGACAAGGTCTGGCTCGAAGGGCGTCATCTTCGAACCAACCAACCAACCACAAAGCTTGCGCCCAGGAGACATGGGCCATTCCAGATTGTCCAGGTGATGTCTCCCGTGAACTATCGACTCAAGCTTCCCACGCAGTGGAGCATCCATGATGTTTTCCACACAGATCTCCTTACCCCGTACAAAGAAACGCTGACTCACGGCGTAAACTATCAGCGCCCACCACCAGAACTAGTAGGAGACGTGGAAGAATACGAGGTCGAGAAAGTACTAGACTCGAGAAGATATGGACGCGGGCGTAAACTGCAATACCTAATCAAGTGGAAAGGATACGCCGACTCGGACAATCAGTGGGTCCCGTGGGACGACGTACACGCGGACGAAGAGATAAGGAAGTTCCAAAAAGCTAACCCAACCGCCGAGACTCACATAAAAGCAGGGACTATGGCACGAACAATCTCTACTCCAATGGCCTACATCCCCATTAACACTCTTACCCACATCGATGACCTCCCCTCTGTCAACACCCTCACCACCTACGACACCACCAACAATGTGGACGACCCGTTCTGCTCAGCAGTGGAGTACGTCCGAACAACAGCCATCAATGATCAAGCCGCCCGAGACCTGGCCGAGGCTCGCAGGCGATTCCCAACACCCACAAGCGGCCGAGTGGAAGACAATGAGGGAGAAGACCACGATGATGAGGGAGGTAATGCAATCATGGCGACTGGATCAGGTGGTGAAGAGGACGGCGAGGGAGAGACGGACGAGGATACGGTTGCTGATGAGGCAAGTATCCTCCAGCCCTCCACCGCTGCCACATCCACTACCGCTGTCGATCGATACGACAGCGACGAGTCATCTGCCGATGACGACACCTATCACGAAACCAGGGCTGGGTCGCATGACTCATCTGACGAAGACCGATCTACTATGAAGCCAGGGTTGTCTGTACCCGATGCGACAACCCTCCCAACTACTGTCATTGCGCCCCCGGTTCATACCACCACCCATCACAAGAGTTGACGATGAGTCTGCCGAAGAAGCCGGTGATGATGAAGGAGGACCACCGCCGGTTGCTGTCATCTTCGGACCGATGGCGGAAGCAGGGTACGCCGCTCGCGGAATATTACCCTACAGTCACGCACCAATCCCGTCTCCAACTACTACGCGCCGAACGAATGCGCGAGGCGCCCTATCCGTGCCGTATCGCCTACCCCCACAGGATTCACCCTCAACAACGGGATGAATTGGGTGCCGATGGTCATCGAGCACGAGGGTCGGCGGGTGCCAGCGCGGTACGTTCGAGTCCGCATGCTCGATAACCCAGAGGTCTTCGGGACTATGGGGAAGTACGAGCCCATCTACAGGGGGACATCCACGCCGAACCATGTCGGGATATGGGACCCGCAGCTGAGTACAATCGCGACGAACTCAAGTACTTCCGAGCTGATTTCCGGGGAAAGCGCCAGGTAGACGAAGCTCTCGCCAGGCTAGGGGACATATCCCTACAGGCTGAGGTGAGACGCTACCGCGCGTCCCAGGAAGTCATCGAAGAGCTGGAGGCTGCCATCAAACGGCTTGAAGATGACGTGTTTGTACACGTCGATCGGGCTAGGCATTCGGCGCGAAGACTCGGACGGGCTCACGCCTTGCAGAGGGTACGTGATGAACACGAGACAGATGTCGGACTTACTGCGGTGACGAATTGGGTGGTCGAGCGTGGGCGCTCACCCTTGTGAAGGGGGTGATGTAACGTCCCGGGTCATAGTAAGTATCTGACCTAAGCCAATAACTCAGGGGACTTGGCATAACGGACTATTACGGTAAGACGATTGGTGATTTACTGTACGATGACTGATGATGACTGATGGGTACTATACGATGACTGATGGATGACTGATGGTGTACTATACGATGACTGACGGGTTTGTGATACGCTTACTGATCATACGTGGACGATTACCCAGCCGAGGAGTGCGCTTAGTAGTAGTGGCGGTCTCGCTGACGAAGGCGGACTGCAGCATAGTACTATATAAGGAAGCTATCGACTGTTGTGGTCGATAGCTTGGATTTCTTGTACACTTCTCATATCGAATCCAGAAAGCTCTCTCTCTCTCTCTCTTCGTCCTTTCGGACCGCGTTAGCTGGGAACAAGACTCCGCCTTCGTGCGTTGAGATGATACTCTGCCATTGTGCTAGAGTCAGCAGATCGCTAAGTCACCGCGTTCACCTTACGTTGCCTAAGTCAGGCTCACGTGCGACACACACGTAACAGTACTGGGCAGAAGGTCCTGAAAAGGATTCCCAGCGGAGGTAGTTACAGTGGTGCGTTGAACAGACTGTTCTGCTCACTGGGGAGCTGTGTATTTCCCTTGACCCAAACCATCTCTCGTAGTTACAGTAGTTTGTTGACAATTCTTTATATACTGGGCGTTTTCCAATGTAATCCAATTCGGTTGCAAAACAGGCCAATCAGATTTTGCAAAATAGCCAACGGAATTGGATTACATCGTGAAACGCCAGCCGAAAGGTTTTATTTGTTAAATATATACAGATTACTTAGATTACTGGCCTAGTTGAGTTATTGATTCCCTCTTTTGATTATTGATAATCTGGCTAGGCATTATTGCTCGCTAGCTTGGGAGGTTTTTCCCGATGATGTCACGTGCTTTTCCTTCCGGCTTCCAGCCCTTCCTCTTTCCAGGCACTTCCGGGATCACTTCCTCGCCGCTTCCAGACCACTGCAGAAGCTTTTCATCCTTCCGTAGCTTCCCACTCCAACTTAGTGAATTTTTGAAAACAACATGTAATTTTGTCTATGGATAGTGCAATGACTGTACTACAGTAGCAATAGCTATTCCTCTGCATGACCACTGCCACCCGCCCCCCTCCCCCCCTCAATCGACGTCGATGCCATGGTCATTGTTGGCGTGTTGCAGACGACTTGTGGCCACCATCATTCTCGCCTGGCTGCTGTCGTTACAGCCGTTGTCGTCACGGCTGTGGCCATCGCTGTAGTCACACGTCGTCGCTTTGTCGTGGTTGTGGGTCACGGCCATCACCGTTGTTGTCATCCTCTCGTCCTCGTCCTTGTCGACATTGCGGTCTTTGCTCCGTCGCTGCTGTAGTTAGGTGATGGTCGGAGTTGTACACAGTTGGGTTAGGGCAGTCAAGGTAAATTGGCAGTTACTAAGGAGACAGTTCAGCCAAGACCAAAAAAGAAAAAGTTCAGAGCAGGGTTCGGGAATCGAACCCTGAGCCTCCCTTAACCACAGCGTTGTAAAAAAATTCCAACACAAAGACCTTATCCAGTACACCACATGTGCTTGCCTCCACTTTACTCAATCGCGCTACATGACTAGCATTGTCACATTTCCAGCGTTCGACTGAAAAAAAGTACGAGTCGTTTTTGTTTGTTGATCAGTTTGAGTGTGGGAACCTTCTTGACACTTACTCGCAACCATTGTTCCGCTTTCCAGGTCACTCCTCTCTCTTCTTCATCCCCTTCCCACCTGTAACGTTTCCACTAAACGTTGATCCGACTTGGATCCGATGGGTCTTCCTTGTTTCAATGCAGAGCAAAGCGAACGGCTTCTGAACTCTGGAATGCTTCGTATGACTTGTAAAGGGCGAATAACCAAGAAGGTCCCCTAATACCGCCTAGCTTGAAGTTCGTTACAAGTGGCAATGCCTAACACTTTAAGTTGGCAACACGAATAGTCAAAGGGAACAATGACTCTGCTATAAGACTGTCTGCACTTCCTGAGAGTAATACAGGTGGATGTCAAGACAACTAAGCTAACGAACCATAGCATAGCTGGTACAGTATTTATAGTAAGTGTCCATCAAGATATGAAGCCGACACATATAGTATGAGTAAAGATCACAAAGGATGACTCACACATCAATAAGCGAATGTCTAATCACATCAGTAAGAACAATAGTAGGCATGAGTAAGTGCACGACTAAGCGACACTAAGAAATCACCAATCAATGAATAAGCATGAGGGGAGAATGTCATCCACAACAGTAATCAAACCATTCGTCAGTAAGCAATGGTCTCGGCGCTAACACAGGCGCTCCTTGTACGAATCCATCTTGAACACTTTCCCGAAAGGGGATCATACCCGGCCCGTTGGAGTGCGTCCCAACGGCAGCCACGGCCCGCTGATATCGGCAGCTACAGGTCGCTGGTCTTTCACCACGCAATCGCTATTTGTCGTCGTTGGTCGTCTTCAGGACACAACTGTCTTCCGCCAATTCCATGGCTTCTTCCAACGTCCCCTGAGTTATTAGTTAGGCCAGATACATACTGTGGCCTGGGACAATTCCATCCTTCGCGCCCCCCTGACTTATTGCTTAGGTCAGATCCCGTGACCCGGGGGTTTTATCACATGACCGTGTCACGTGACTCTTGCTCGTCCTGTAATAGCCTTCCTGCCAGTATCGGGGACTCTCCCGCGAGTGATCATGTTACTCACTAACTGGCGGACTCTGCACGCCTCATCGAAGGCGAGGTAACTGTCGTCTTCTGCCGCTGCAAGTGCGCGTACGGCCTCTTCTTCTTCAATGTCCTGTTGATCACGTGCCTCCCAGGTATGCGCTTCTGGGTAATCATGGCAATTCTTCCAGTGTTCATGTAGACACTTGCGCTGTTTTTGGCTAGGCGTAGGGTCTGAGCGTAACACCACCACTGCCATCTCGAACTTTTGGATGACAACAACGGATACTATCCCTTGCTCCCACACACCACGCCAGCCACCACACCTCTTGTAGCACGACATTACTTTACCGACACCGACCCTGTTCGCCACGCATGATCATGCCCAACTGTTTCCACCCCCTTCTGCACCCTCAGCTTGCCACTGCTGTACTCATTATCAGATGAGAATTTTTCGCCTTTTTCTTACTTTTTCCATCTCACCTCGAACGTGGCAAGACAACAATAGCTATAGTGCAACCACCCCCTCCGTCCCCCTTAGTCACACAACCCATTGCATTCTAGGCTGGCATGGTGCCATCGACAAAAATGAAATCACGTTATTTCGTTGATTGGTCAAAGCGTGTGAATATTATTTCCCTTTTCAACAAGTCGCTCGCTACACATGTTCCTCTACTTCATCCCTCTGGCACTGCATTTCTCACTGCTTCACAGCTGGCATGCACCACAACCGCAATGACCACACATTCTGTCCCTCGTTGCAAGTAGATAAGTTTGTTTCTTTTCAATTTTTTTTCTCTTCTCATCTCTTGAACCGGTGTAGGAGAACCACAATCGCGACCATCTCCCTTTGTGCATTCACAGGCCACTCCCGCTGTCATGCACCACCAATCCCATCACCCATACCGCTGACCACATCGTGCCAACCACCTTACTGGCTTGCCATTGCCAGCGCTTTTGACAAACGACAAGTACATCAGTCATCGCCACTGAACCCCATCGCCCTACTCAACATTTCAACAAGGTTTTTTTTTTCCATCACCGGCAGGGTTACCACTGACAAACTTGCGTCGCTCACTAGGGCGGTCATTTACACTATCTTAACAATCATCCAACGTGGCTTGCTGGGATGAATTGCAAACTACGGTGATTGCAGAGACATTGCAAACGTCGAACATGTTGAAACGTAATAAGTACATACGTATCTTATCTATAGCAGTTACGACATTACAGTAGTATTGTACATATGATTACCATATTAGGGTACTCTGTTATGCACAAAAGTGGGCGCAACTCCAATATGGAGGGCGCAAGTCTTATCAGTATCACACGTGGTGATATTGAAGACTTCTGGGGTGTTTCACATCAGGCGTCACTGAAAATGCGATATTGTGGACACCTTTACTCATCACTTTTACGCAAACGGACATGGGTGGACCATAGGGACCGGTTTTCCTATAAATGAGGGGAGTAGAGCCCCTCTAAGAATACAAGTCGTTTTACTCTACGCACACTTGAGCACTCCACTCTACAAACCTCTCTACTAGTCTCAATACCTTCACAAGGTGAGACTCCATGACACTGTTTGCTGCGCAACAGGTTATGGGCCCTGCTACATGGGTACCATTGCGTTCATTGTGAACGACGATGATTGTCGAGCTGTTTAACTACAGTTGCTGTTGTCGACAACACCATCGAGGTTACCTTTGGCAACCTGGCATTGTGTCCCTTGACGGGCGCAATAAGACCCCATCGTGTGGCACCGACCAGTTCTCAGTAGGAGAATGTAACGGACCCCTGGGGCAGCTTCTACCTCGCTAGTACGAGGAGATAGCTAATGCCAAGGCTCTCTATTTTACTCATACCAGTATTGTGAATAGCATGCTGATGTCTCATCAGCCTTCACAGATACTATGTCGTCCCAACTTAACACCTTCGTCTCCGTCTTTGACGGTCAGGACTATGGTAGCTGGGCGCGTGCGATGAAAGCCTTCTTGATGGCTCAAGGACTCTGGAGTGTCGTAAATGGCACTTACGTTTGTCCTATCAAGCCAGTCAAACCTGTCGAGCCGAAACCCATTGCCGTTGATGCCACTGACCTTGAGAAAGAAGCTCTCAAGGCTCAGAGGGAGCTGTATAAAGCCGAACTCGAGGAATTTGAGTCGCAGGATGAGGACTATCCTGATAACTTAAAGAAGTGGCAGGATAAGAATGCCATGGTGATTGGCAACATAACCCTTCGTCTCTCTGCAGCCCTTCAGCAGAACTTTGCCAGCTTCACTGAAGCTGACGATTTCTGGAACAATCTGAAGGATGCTTATTCGATTCCCACAGTACCTAGGCATCTACAAAGACTTTAAAGAGGTTATCAGTATACGGTTCAACCCGAACCAACATCCTGGGCCCAGTCTTTGATAAGATGGTGGGCAGCTATCGGACGTCTTCATGAAGTAGACTTTGGCTTTGGACTTACTTCACGGAACATGGATCTTGACCCCCTCCTCCAAGCTATGATTTGTCATGGGCTAACTTTCCGTCTAAATGGGAACATCTAGTCCCCATTATCCTCTCATCCAGTCGCCTCGACAAACTCACTATTGGTGATGTTCGGACGATGTGTTAAATCACTATGAGACGGAAGCTAACCGAGGACGAGTCAAGAGCGGGCAATCTGCCCAGAAGATCTCTGCCGTGAAGCGCAAGCGCGAAAACCCTCGCTTTACCAAGCAGGGTGCTCAGCAGCAGCCTTCATCGTCCACCACACCCTCTA